>OMNW01018670.1:15459-39946 GCA_900303245.1 Selene dorsalis | reverse complement strand
TACATTACACGTGTGTTGTCTGTAATCTTACAGTTAGTATTGGTTCTCTTGTTGATGCATTAATAAGGGAGGTAACAGGCTGTTGGTGTGTAATACAGGCCTTGTTGATTACCCTGTGGATTATTGGATGCATAATGTGAGGTTTACTTCAGTCAGGGAGCTTATTGAAGACATTTAATTGTCCTGAATTTATTTGTCCAAGCAACTGAGACATTTGCATGGATGGGATCAAAGTAGTAACACACTCAATAAAGGAGCTAACTAATGACTAACACCCAGGAAATAGGTACTTGAAAGAAAATAGTCTGTTTTTGGCCATTTTGCCTCATTAATTTCATTTCACATGGTGTTTTGTAGGTACAATCTTCCCCAGTGTGTGTGGAGAAAATGGCTATAATTTTAAGTATTTATCATCTCAAATGACAACTTTGTGTGACTTTCAGCTCACTGTTTGGCCGTCCGGACCACAACTTCACAGTTTTGATTGACTCTAACAGGTTTTATAGTGTTGTTATTGGCTGCAGCAGGCAGCTAAAAAGCTAAAATACCTCATTGCACCTGGACAGACCTAACTGTTGCGCACAGTAGAGCACAGATATTTCCCTCAGGTGTAGCTAAAAAAACAAAACTTTGAGGAACTTAATGTATGGATAAGCAGCTGTTTACAAGATCTCAACAGCAACAAGGTGATGACACTTTGACAAACAAAGACATTATGACAACCCTGGCTGATATGCTGTTGCCAAAACAGTTCAACTTGCAGGAAAAAAAACCCTCCGGTATAGCGACCAGGCTAAAATTTATGCCGGAAGACATGCTGTAACACTGATCCTGCTGCACACCTGATGCTGCGCAGGACACCTGACGCTGTGCAGCATACCTGACGCTCTTCTTTTTTTAACGGGGATAGTTCTACAGCCAACATAGTGCTCCATTCAGCCGAGCCTGAGGCCAACATGTGTGATGGTGTTGCCTTCTCTTTTGACATGACACATAAGCATAATTGCAGCTTGTGTGTTACAAAATCCAGTTTTATCATTTTGCAATATAATTGCAATTGCAATTAATCATTTAGCCTTATGTGCAAGGGACACTTCACTCATCTTTTGTTTTAATGTTTACGGTTGTTTTTTTTTTCACATCGCCCCCCACCCCTTAAAAACTCTGGCGCCCCCCAGGGAAGATACACCCCACAGTTTGAAAATCGCTGTTTTAGACTATTCCTTATCTGCCATTTGTACAGTATCTTGTGATGTGAAAGTGGAGGACAAACTACAGACATTCACAGCACAGCACATTCACAGTATTTTTTATTGAATAATATTTCTGAATTGTTGAGAACACTTCCTCTCATGCTGTATGACTATGCTAACAAGCTGTTGTTATAGGAACTGTATGTCTCTTATTGCACTGACTTTTCGTGCTCATCAGATCTCTTGTGAATGGTAATTCCACTGAGCAGGAAGTCTCACTCTCTGAAAGTTTGCACTGTTATTTCTGACTTCACTCCCTCAGCTGCCTTGGCAGCTTTACTGTCAAATCTGCTGGGAGTTGTTTCTACAAGAGTCACCAGCTTTTTAGGGTCGAAGCTCTTAATTATACCGGGTGTAAATGAGAGAACTGGAGAGAGAGCTGGCGTGGCTAGCCAGAGGCCCCATGTGAGGCTGACAAAGCTTATAGCAGCACAGTGGCACTCTCAGCCTTAGGCTCTGCACAGATGAAAAGAGGACAGAAAAAGAGACAGAGCATAAGGCATGGATGCTACTGTGTCATCTGGGTAAGCTGGGAAGAGGATGAATAAAGCTGCTTCATCTCACAACGCAACACAGAGCAGATAACACACATTTTACTAATTACATACTATACGTATGCTTTTGGATTTACATGTTGTGTCTGATTTTGACATTGGATCTTACATCGACCTGTCATGCTGTAGATTTCAATGACCTATTACAATGAATGCTGGGTGCAAACAAAACCAGACGCTCAGCTCCAAGTTGTTCCGGCACCATGGGAGCAAACAGTTTATGAATAATACAATTAAAGAGAAGAAGCGAGAAAAAATATTACAGTATAATTCATCCTGCACGTCTTTGGGGAGCGATCCAGACGTATCCACATTTCTCACTGTGCAAGGTGCAGAGCCGCAGTAAAGGCAGCGTTGCTTCAGTGAACAATTAGACATTAGTAAAGCCTGAGGTAAATTATACAGATGCATAATAAGAGGGGTGTCATCTCACTAAATATATTTAACCTTGTAGGCGTATTTATACGTCACATCAGTGGCAGTGTATCATAAAAGTCCCATCGCATCCTATCATCATAAACTCTCATGGAGGAGTGTTTTTATAATCAGTATTTAATGAGTTGAATCACATCATAATTAGGGAGTAAAGTGAATGAGCAGTGCTTAACATTTGTGTTGAATAAGATCGGTGCTTTCATGTTTGAGCATATTTGGATTATTACTGTTCCAAGTTTTTTTTTCTCTAATGCACTGAAGCTCTGTTACAGCAGTCTGGATGAGCATTCATACAGACAACACATTCACATATTAAAGGGATATTTGGAAGTCTTTGTTTGTCCACTAAATATGAAGCCACAACGAGGGGCCACTTAGCTTATAGCTTAGCCTGGGCATCAATGACTTTAAAGCTCACAAATGAACACACATCTTTTTTTTCTGTCTGAACAAAAACAGCTTGTAAGAATTACAAGGTATGCTTTGATGGAGGTTTTGTGTCAACTTATGTCTTGGGCAGAAGCAGTGACAAACGAGAGCAGTATCAATGTCAAACTATTCCTTTGATAGAATGAGAGCCTTGGTGGCCAAATGGTTATAGCACATGCCTCATAAACTGCTGTTGCATGTCATACTCCCCCCTCTCTTCCCCACTTGTCTGCCTCTTTACTGTGATCTGTCCAGTCAAGTCAAAAATGACGGAAAGTACATCCTGGTCCATGTTACACGGATCACCCATAAGGCAGCAGCATTCACCACACAATTAAAAATATGTAGACAAACATTACAGCAAAACAAGGTAACATAACAATGAAAAACATTTCTAAGGTGTAAAGTGAAAGCACAAGGGCTGAAGGGCCTTTTATGAGACCTCAGCTGTGATTTGATTTTAAATAATGTCCCATTTATGTCCAACTAAAACTTTGGAAATCAGCAGTTCTCTTCCCTCTCAACGGTGCCTTGAGTTCACGGTGTAATTTTGTGCAGGTGATGGTTAGGAATAAATTTCCCCACTTGACTTTTGTTAGACAAATGTGATCCGACTGGGTGGACTCCATCACCTATTACATGTATTATTAATCTGATAAATGGATCGAGTGGGTGATCATTTTTGCAGGTTAACTTCGGGGGTCTGGATGTTTTGTTTCCCGAGAGTGTGTTTAAGAGGAAAAAAGTGAGCCGGCAAATACAAAGTCAGAGGTACAGATTCTTTCATATAAATGCTGCATTCAAAGACTCAGTTTTCACAAGGGTAAAGGATGTCGGGAGAGGGAGTCGGCTGGTGAGTGGGTGAGGGAAAAAGGATGAGAATGCGGTAGAGAGGCAGAAAGACGGTGAGTGAGAGATGGAGTGAGAGATAGACAGAGATGCAAGAGAGACGACGAGAGAGAGACTGAGAAGTTGAGAGAAAATGTGATTTGGTCTGGGTGTTTTGGGCTGCATGCTCCATTTGCCCTCCCTGACAGAGAGGCAGAGTGACGGGCATTGGCAGGAATTGAATCAGTAGATTAAACACCCCCTCCTCCTCCTCCTCGTCCTCCCCCCTCTCCCTCTTCACATCTCCTCTCCTCTCTTTCCCCACCTCACCCCCTGTCTTTTCTCCTCTCCACCTATTCTCCTGTTCCATTGACGTGGGAAATGTGGTTGGAGATTTCAGGCAGAGATGTTCTTGCCAACAGCGGCTAAGGAGCCTTTGTCACAGGTAAGATTGATTAGGTGATTAAATATCCAGTGGTAGAGTGTTAGTAGCCACTCTTGACCATTAGTGCCAAGCGGCAGCAGAGATGCATTAAGAAAGTGTCTGTGGCAAAGGCAGAACCTCTTCTCCAAGTTATCAAATACTCCACACTATCATGATTCCCCACAGCTCCGTGGCAGCTAAATCGAACAGTCAAGATAATAAAAGCACCGCCTTAACATCCAGGCCGTCTGTGAAAGAAACTGATAACCCTCAGCACATACAAGAACAGACATAATGATACATGGCCAACTAGATACACAGCTGGTCTGGTTTTCTTCCTCTCATATACATCAAGAGGGGTGATCTGAATGTGTGGTGTCTGACACGCTGCTGACAGTCCCAGCTGATGTGTCCCGACTCTGTGTTTATCAGATGCCTGTGGTTGAAACTTATCTGTGAACTGCTCACTGGATGTCACAAATCTGTGTTACAAATTCTACTGAATTTTACTGATTGAATCTAAACATCAAGAAAGTATATGTCAAACAGGTATTATGTACCCACTGTTACTGGCAAACATTTGGACCGATTGACTTTTAAAGCCCCTGCAGCAGAAATAATAATGTATAATTGCCTTCATTTCATGATATGGATGGATGGATGGATCCACGATAACTGTTTTTTATAACCGATAACTACCTGCTTCTCATAACTGATGCCGATACCAATAACCACTAACATTTTTAATAGTTTATATCAGGGGTGCAACGATTGCAATTTTCTGGCTGATCACGATCACCGATTTTTAAAAGGCCTGTCCTGCTGAGTCCGATTTTGGCCCGACTGACTTTTATGTACACCTTCAGTGTTCGAATCTTATTTGACTGAAAAACAATAACCATGAAACAATACAACACACACTTGTTGTTTTAACTGCACATGAGGTAGTTCTCTCAAATATAAATGAAAATTATAGAGCATTGCTGTCCAATTTACTAAATTATATCAGTTCCTTTAGTCTTTTGTCATCTTAAAACAGACAAAACTTGTGCAACAGGTTACACTGCAGATGTGTTTTGAGCCTCTTACCAAAAATGAAGTTCACAGCAGTATTCTGCACACATGTAGTCGTAACCTGGTGGGCGGGCCTTTCAGTCAGCCCTCTCTCATGGCAGAGCAGAGGGGGACAGTGGCTGACTTTCAGACCTTTGTGGAGGCAGATACAATCGGTAGATAAGATTGGTTTCACATAAAAGAGTTGGCCAATCGCCAATCCCGCAAAATTAAGGAAATCAGCGCCAGTCGATTAGTGCACCCCTAGTTTATCTACACACCTGAGGTTAAGAAAGGCTAAGATGTGGTGAGTACAGTAAAGATGAATTTAACATTATACAGTTGAGGATGAAATTATTAGTCCCTCTATGAAAATATTTCCCAAGTGTTGTTAAACAGAGCAAAGCTTTTTTAACACAGCCTTTGTGCAGGCCACTTACTGACTGGCCTGCACAAGGCCCTGAATAGAATCCCATTGAAAATCTCGGGGGTGGACTGAAGACCAAGGTCCATGCTAGAAGGCCATCAAATCTGGAGGAGCTTGAGAAATTTCTGGGCTGAAAGAAGAATGGGCTGGGACTTCAGGAGATGTGTCAGAGACCTGTTGAAAACGAAAATAAACAACTGCACGCTGTTATCCAGTAGAAAGGATACACAAAGGACTATTAGCATTAGGGGGGCTAATAATTTTGACCCTGGTAGTTTTTGGTTTTTGTGAAATAATTCCATTCCTGAGTGCAAAGTAAATTAATGCAAGCATTCAAAATAAAGCTATGATGTTTGAAAAGGCTGTGTTAAAAAATATTTGCTCTGTTTAACAGCACTTGGGAAATACTTACAAAATGTGAAAATTTCATAGGGGGGCTAATAATTTCGTCCTCAACTGTAACTCTGCCTCTGACTTAACCAAATAATAAGCGACATCACTACTGTTGTAATCACAACAAAGACAAGGACAGTTATGACTCTTCAAAAATCAGCATTTGTTACTGTTTCAAACTAACTTAGCTGGCAAACAGACTGAAAATGAGCAAAATCAAGGCAGTCTTGGCTAGTTATAATTGGCTCTAGTAATCAGCAAAAAAAGTAATTATTGGACTTATATTTGTATTTTGGCCAATAATTATGCCGATAATTATCAGCCAATATCGGGCTGATAATTATCTGTACCGATTGTTATAGTGTATCCCTGGATGGTGGATTCTCCCAAATGTTTGTGGTCACATAGGCTTGCAGTGCATCCCAGCATGCATTTTGCAGGAAGCAGTGAGACAGCCTTGACAGGTGGTCAGTCCATCACAAAAACAAGACAATTAATTAACATGTACGTGGGTGTTGAGTCCAATGACTGTTTTGTGTCCTTGTATGTGACCAAAAAAAAGAAAGAAAAAAAAGTCAGAGAAAATTAGAGAGCGCATTCTCAGTCCTGGGACTTTGTTTTTGTCCTTGTAATAGCTTCATCACACTCTCTTCCCTCATATGCTTAAGTATTTGTTATGATTTATTTATAATGTAGACAAGCCACACAACTTCTAAAGCACACCTTATTATGATACACACTGTGTTTTTTTGTTGTTTTCCTTTCTTATTTTTTTAGTTTTAGTTTTTAGTCTTTGCCATATTTCAGTGCTAATTGAGCTGTCATTGTCATCACATCTTGCAGTTCTCCATAATCGACCCACTTATTTCATCACTCATGCTGTGGTTTACAATATAAAAGAAATGACTGGTAACTGGATTTGTCTTTCAGAGACCCTTGGGTAGTCTTATTAAAAGATTTAAATTTTTATCAGCTGTCTTTACTGTCACAGAAAAGATGTTTATATGGTATGCTCACCAATGGCACCTGCACAGTATGTTGTAAACAGTTATAAAGAGTTCATTTGTTCCCTGCTGCGGTTTTTCATGACGACCATAAACAAATGTTTAAGTGTCATCAACCTGTAAATTAGTTAGAAAAATTATGATTACGGTTGCTAGAGTACAAATGTGCAGTAATGTGTTTATAGTAAAGACGTCAGTTTAGTTAAGCTTGTGTGTTTTTATTTTTATGATAAGAAAAGAAAGGAATACCTTTATTGTCCATTTGTACTGAAATTTGTGTTGCACAGCAGCTCTACAATCATCACATTTCTGCATTGTACATAACACAACTCAAACACTCGTATTTACATTTTTTTTATTATTCATTTTTGTTTCATTATTCTCTGCTAATTGCTGTTTCTTTTTTTAAGACATTGTTGTACTCTGTTAATCCAAGTACTGACAGAGTGATTACAATTAACTCTGGTAGAAATGACAAAACTTCATCTGCAATAGATACAAGTTGTTGTTGTTGTAGTTGTTTTTTCTCACTGAAGAATAAAAAAACCCCACCATTTCATATAGATTGATTTACGGACTTATTTATGTTTACTTCACTGCCCAGCTTTGTTTGAATGGTATAAATCTGAAGCAGTGGTTGAATAAAATTCAACAATACTCATTGGCTTGTGTTTTCTCCCATCTGCCCTCTGATATCATGCTTTCATCTCTCTGTCTGTGAGGTGGGGTCATGCCCTCTGCCATGCTGTAGGGGCTGAGCCAAAATGTTGCCTCCTCCAGGTTTTAAGATCTTATTTTACAAATCTTACTCGAGAAACAATCACATAGCTGTGGCCACAATTCACAGGGAAGGGGCATGATTTAAGCCAGTAGTGCATTTCAGCTGAAATTGCAATAGGTGTGGTAATATGGACTTTTTTTAATGCAACAGGAGCCCTCTCTGAATTTTTGGGGTTTGTTAACTGTCACTGTCACATTTTTATAGAATAATCCTGATTTTTGTGATCAAAGTTATACCAATCCTACTAAAAAGTTTTGAACAATGCAAACTGAGGGTTTGATCTAGCTTAATCTGATTTCAGAATCCAATCAGATTACTTTTGAACAACTGGGCCCAGGAGTGAAAAGAAACCCCGTAATTAAATCCGCGACTGAAGTTAACATGCTAACCAGCTATCCCTGGGTGCATAACATCGCTCAGAGGGTGTATTCTAACAACTGCAATCCCCACCACCCACATCAAGAAACCCCACTCAGCAGCAGAGAAACCTTACAAGTAGCTCCTATTTTCTCTTTGTTATTGTTTTCCACACTACACAGCTGCAGTTTCTCTGTTTGACAGGAGCTGCTGTGAGACTCTGCGATGCAAGTTAGATTATCTGTATTTATGTGCAGAGAAAGCAACAAAAGGGTGGAGGCAATTTTGTATTGCCACTACCGGTCCTAATCCTAAAGTTAGTCATTTTTAACTCTCAGTACTTCTAGTATCAATCCATCCATCTCAAAAAAGAAGTTACTTCTTCTTGTAGCCTGCACACCATCTGTATCAGTATGATCTGAGTTAAGTCTGACATCTTCAGAACCAGCAGTTTTGGGGATAAAAAGCCTTTTTTTACCGCCAGCAGCAGTCATCGTGCAGTTGGCTAAAGTGGACGTAAGCCACAGCAAAGTAATGTAATTTGCCAGGTAGATAAACCTCTTCGCCATGCACTGTCTCCAAGTTATCGCGGACCCTTGATGCTCCATACTGACCTTTACTTTTAGGTTGTTTCACTGACCCGGAAATTCCATGGTGCTGATTGGTTTAGAGGCTGGAGATGCAATCTGGTGATGAATACTGAAAAGGTCAAGGCAGCCTCTCTGAAGTGCAGTTGTGCTGTTGGGTTACATGCTGTCTAGAATGCATCTGATAACAGCTCCTTCTCTGTCTGTGTCTTTCTCTCTTGTTTCTCTCCTTTCTGTCCGTTTGTTGAACATTGTTTTCAAGGTGCACCTTGTTTATCTCTGTCCTCTGGTGGCGACTCATTAGCCACTGAAATGATATTCAGAAGACAGAACTGCTGTAATTAGGAGCCTGAATGTGCACTTCGTATCTTTGATTTGTTTTTGGTTTTTATTTTGACATAGTTTTAGTCTTTCTTTTTGCAAAACGATCAAGAACATTCACTGGCAGGAACAACTAAGACCCGATTATAATTTTTTTTCCTACAAGGACTCAAATGTACGACAAAGTAGGGAAGGCCACATTGAATGAAAAAACAACTCAAATTTTAAAAATGAAGTCATTATATTACAAGAATAAAAACATAATTTTGAGGGAAAAGGTTTGAAAGTTAAAGTAAAAAAAAAAAATCAAATATTATGAGAATTAAAAATTATAAGGAGAACCAATATTTATAGTAATATAACAACCAGTAACAACAGGTGAAAGGACAGTAACATGGCAGCCTCAGAGATAAGGTGGATAAGGTGTTGGGACATTTGGAAGGAGGTCAGAGAAGAGCTGCTGCTCCTTCACATCAAAAGGAGCCAGTTGAGGTGGTGTGGGTATCTGATAAGGCTGTCTCCTGGGTGCCTATCTTTGGAGGTCTTCAGGGCATGTCCAGCTGGGAGGAGATCCTGGGGCAGACCCAGAACTTGCTGGAGGGATTACATATCTTATCTGGCCTAGGAACGCCTTGGGATCCAGCAGGAGGGGCTGGAAAGTGTTGCCAAAGAGGGATGTCTGGAACCTCCTGCTTCTTCTGCTGCCACCTCAACCTGACCCTAGATAAGTGGGAGATAATGGATTTATGGATATTATGATTCCACTAACATAATATAATATTATGACTACTCTGCTAGTTTCAGATTTTTTTTTCTTCCTCATTGTAGCTCGACCACTCTGTCATTCAGATAACTGTCTGGAGCTGCTCGTAGTAATGTACACTTATCGACAAACTCCACAGCTCTGAAGTTGATTTTAAGCTCCTCACCAATGTCAGCGGTTGCACTACCAGTCAGAGGTTTTAACACCAGAACCCACTGTTACAGTTTTTTTACTGAAATTAAAGCAATTTAAGTCCAGTGAATAACCATCAATGTCATAAAGTAAGTGGTAAAACTGCCCAAGGTAAGAAAACGATTAGGTCACCCAAGTCAGTCAGAAAAAAACATGTAAAATTCACAGAATACTTTTTCAAGCATTTAGAAATTCATTAAGTTACATTTTTCCTCCAGCCAAGGGAGCTTTGGAAGTGCAGACAATTCCCACAGGAGCTGCAACTTTTGTTGATGACTCCTAAACTTTCTGTCTGTGCAAAGACGGTGTTGACACAAACAGTCTGACTGCACCCTCTGAAACATCATTACATACAACACTGTGCTGCAGGAAGTAGTAGGCCTACCTGTTGCCATCAGGAAATGGCAAGGAAAAGGCAATTAATAAAGGATGAAAGACTGGTTGGTCAGTGGTTCACCTATAGCAAGATAATAAGCCAAACATTAGAGGAGAAGGACCAGACAGTTGCTTCAATTTGCAGTCTCCAAAATTAAACCCCATTGAGCTGGTCTGAGATGAACTGGGCAGAAAGTGAAAGCAAAGCACTTTTCAGCTACTGAATGAGTCAAAACTGTAGATTAAATTTACAATTTAGCCCTTACTTTTTATGCCAGTGGCAGACGGAGACAGACATGAACTTTTGGACCTGTCTGTTTTTCCATCAGTCCGTCCCATTCTCATTGACATAACTTGATTTAGCCTGATTAAAATCTGGCATATTCACTGAAACTCAAGCATGAACTGATATCCTTTAAAGGTCAAAGGTCAAGGGTCTTCTGACTTAACAAAACACAGTTTTGGCTTTGTGGACATGGAGTCTCAATAATAGCTTGAAGAGACTTCTCGGTAAAAACATTTGCCAGGACTTGAGTACAATCTTATCATTGGGTTTGATTGGGTTAAAGGTCAAGGTCATGGTGAAAACATGATTATAGCCTTTTGAGCACAATATTTTGACAGATCCTCATGGGGAATGCCTCAGATTTGGCAAAAAGCTTCACTTGGATTTTAGGATGAACTGATTATAGTTTTGTCAAATATTACTCCATGTCTAGGTGGGTAGCTACCCATAACACATGTGTAATCCTCATAACATATGTCAGGACTGTGTGTCTATCAGCCTGTTTTGAACAAACTATTGAATTATCTCTCACCTAAATTTGTCTTCCCAATTTGCGCTAGTGCAAAATGTCTAAGAATTTGTCATGTGTCTGTAGAAAACACAAAAAGGTCTTGCTGGTATTCTTTATTGTTTCTCATGCACCCACCTGACACCCACTGTGTGTTTTCTTAACATTTCCATAAAGGCAGAATAGCTATTGCTACCCATTTTGCGGCGTGTAATGTTGATGTGGTATATCTCACTCAGTGCCTAAATGTCACTCCAGGAAAGTCAAGTCAGTTTTGGTAATGGCATATGGTTGCAAATGTCAGTAAAAGTGCACTGCTGATGAGTGACTGTTGTCTGGCAAACAACGTTGCTCTGATGCAGTCACACAGAATGTCTTTGATATGGGAAACATACTGGTTCCTTCATGTGAACTGGATGCACATCAAGATCAAAGTTGGACAGGATCTCTCTGATATGTGCTCTTCATCATATACGTAGGCAGGTGTTCGCTATGCGCACTGCTTCTGTTCGTCTCTCTAAAAATAGGATAGATTGGAGGTTAGATATTGCACTGATGTTAGATGAAATGAATAGTGCTCATCCTTTGAATTTATTAGATAGCTGCGTACTGTGCTGTTCACAGGCCGTATCTGGTGCAGCATTTCATGACTTCATATGTTTCCGCAAAATAGCGTACCAGCCAAATGGGCTCACAGTGACATGGCCTCAGCGTGGCTTATTTAGCCTCTGAAAACTTTGTTCATGTCTGAGCGAGCGACAATCAAAGTCGAAGTCTGGAAAGGAAGAAACACATTTTAATTATTCACATCTTTATTATTCATTAAGAGATTAAAGGCTTATAGAAAGCTGTGACTATACGTGTGGGGCTAGTTTGTGAACGCTGCAGGTGGCGAGCTAATTGCTAATGTTGTTCCAGTGCATGTGTTTCTTCAGCTGAACTCTCTTTTTTTTCTTTCTTTTTTTTTTTCTTTTTAGTGCACCTTATTATGTAGAAACTTCTATGAAGATTTCTGATCTATCTTATTTTTACGGTTGACTCCTAAGCCCCACCAGCTTGACACTGAACAAGATAGGATGCTGTAATGCTGCTCAATCCGCTGTCACATGTATTGGGTCCCATCGAACCTCCTTTTTTGCTCACCTCAATTCTCAGCTTTTTATTCCCTATGGCTGAATGAAATTCCATATGAAATTCCATAGTAGCCGAGATTAGTATCTATATAGGAGGAATGATTTTTCTCGCTTATTCTCCCTTGACTTATCTCTCTCTCTCTCTGTCGCTCTCTCTGTCTCTCTCTCTCCTCGGTGCTCGACTTGCCTTCCAAGGCCTGAGAATGAGTCTGACTTCAGAGGGATATCTCCCCCTCACATCCTTGGCTCGCACCCTGCCAATGCAGAGTTAGCCTTTCCTTTCATGCTGTGCCCCCTGGGATTATCATATCAATCTGCGTGACCTGATTACCAGGCTGCGGTTGGCTGCCAGAGCACTGGATCAAGTGATCCTTCGATTGCTGGCGTCTAATTAACACTAGTATGTCATCGCTGCACTCCCTCACTGAATCCTCCTCAAAACGTAGTTTGGCAGCTATTCTCGCTTCATCCGGAGGCCTCTGATAGGTCAGTGCTCAGAGGGGCTGATGCAGGCTATGCTATATGTACAATAGAGTGAATGACTTTTTCCTGTGGACTTGAACTGACAGCTGCTGTGTAATGGAGCTGGGATGATCCACTGTTAAATCTGTGTGTCAGCCAGTTAAATGATGGACCTCATCACATGTCAAGTAGAAACAGAAAAATAATCTTTGTTTTTTTAATCATTTTTTTGATCATTTACAATGTTTAATGAGCAATAACTTAGATGTAGATCTGGTTGAGGATTTGTTGCTTTTATATTACACGTCTTTGATCAAAACTAATTATGTCATTGCTCTGTCAAAACTATGACAGCTTGTGATGGACATTTTAGCAAAATTTTCTTGATCAGTTAATCAGTTAAAGTGTAGAAACAAACACATGAATTGACAGTAAAAAAAATGGACATTAGTCACATACCTGCCGTGTCACTCACTGGATAGACGGTCATGCTTTCGCTGCTAATGTGAGGGGTTTGATTCCCTGCCTTGGAGCATCCATGCTGAAAATGTATGCAAGTCATGCCGCTGTGGCATTTCAGATAAAAGCCTCTGCAGAAACGGCATATGTTGCAGTAGTTAGCGTGATCACAGGCACATTGGTGCATTTTGATTATCAGAAGCAACAACTGCCATAACACCATGCGATCGGGTATCACACCCAGATGGATATTAGAGGGAACTGTTCCAGTGGCCTGTCATTAACAGGTGTGTAATTAATTCCCCATGATGGGCCAGTGTGACATTAATGCGGGTTGACTGTGTGGTGGTCCGCTCTGTGGGACTTAAATGACGACAGCCAGCCAGACGTGTCCTTGTCATCCTTGTGTCTGTGTGGCCTCATTACTTCTCTGGCCAGTCACACGTCTCCTCCACCTCTTCCACCTCCTCCTCCTCCTCCTCTGCTGCACTCCTCTTCCTCTTCCCTGGCATATTGTACCCCTCTCATGGCTGCATCGCTCAGTGCCACTGATGGGAGGTTTGAAGGTTGGTGGTGTCTGCGACACGGTGTCGGTGGGGTGGGGTGGAGTTGGATTTAGTTTGAAGCATCTGAGGACAGGCGTTTCAGCCCTTTTTATTAGTATTGAACCGGGTAAAGGTGAGTCATTATCTGTGTGTGAAAGGAGGACAATCAGACATCACCTCATTAGGTTGCATAGGTTATGCATTGTACTAAGGACAAACTTGTTTGAGATGTCTACCCATACCAATAAATATTTGAATTATTCATAACAAATGGAGAAATTCATAATGTCCCTGATTAGCATTTTAGCATAATTGATTTTCAAGAAAAGATGGAATAATAAATCACTGCCGGCCTCCTTTTACAAGAATGATCCACCTACATTATCCGCCCAGCCCCTCTCTCCTTCTCAGCAATGCTTTTTTTTTTTTCATTTGCCATTTGTATGCTTTTCATTACCTATCTGCTCCCTCATGACACACCAGTAATAGCCTTGGAGGCATGCTGGTAAACAGTTTTGACAAATTAAAATCACCCAGCTCATGTGAAAAGACTGAAGCTGTAAACCAAAGAGAAGGGGGGAACACCGGGGCCAGCACAAGTGCGCGATGTGCAGTCGCCGCCATGTGCTCGCAGAATTACTCAGTGAGCTGTGGCCACACAATGATTCATTTCTGTTAAATCTACTGTATAAGCCTGTAAGACAATTGCCCACTCAAATGTGTCATCTGTGAGGATGCTAAGATAACAGAGTGGCATTCACAAATGTTGAGTAGTTTCAGTGAATCTCATCTCTCCTGCTGTGCGTTGCTGTTTTGTGCGGGAGTTTCCCTGTGAACATCAGCTCCTCAGGCTCACAGGATTTCATAATGGGTAGAAATGTGTGTGACGGTGACAGGCATGTAACACAGATTGAGGACTAATCCATTAAGGATGAAAAACGTAATTAATCCTTTGAATATAGAAACATGTTTGTGTCGGGCGTATTAAACCTAAAGCAGGCTGATTAATCCTCAGACTAGTATCCCCTCTCCTCATATAGATCCATTTTGGAGCACTCTTTTCTCTGCTTTATTTTACAGCATATCTCTTAAATGGAGATCTGCAATCAAAACATAAATGCAGGCTTTTGATATGCAACCATCGATGGTACAAGGCACAAAAGTTTAAAGCTATTGGGATAACATAAGCGGTTCTTAAAAACATCAAAATAAAAGCATATTTGTCTTTAAAAATGTTATTTAGAGTTTATGGCCTCAAAGTGCTGCACTGCGGGCGGTTATTGTGCAAGATTATTATCACTACAAAAACGTTCTTAACTTCCTGCTCGACAAAATCACTTCCCATCCAAGACACTATCCATCTTCATTTCCTATCATGGCTCGCTGACAGGGGTTTCCATCATGTGTCATTATTGGTGCGTGAGGCAACTCAGCGGAACAATCCGCCACTCTGGGAAATGCATCAATCACAGGCTCCTTGTCCTACCCTGACAGCTCAGCTCGGAGACAACGGTAGATGTGTCCCACCATAAGGACACACTTGAACCTGAGTCGAATCGGTCTGCGCAGGCTCGGGCTGCACACAGTGGGTAATTAAGATTAGGGAGTAATACGTGCCTGAATGACTGTCAGGCTTTTACTTTGTGTGACAATGTTGATGGATGAAGTAGGTATAACTGTCAGATTAAAAGCCTGAGCAGAGACAGGTGTTAGGATGCACAATGGGAGAGGAAAACATGGATGAATCAGTTTGTACACAGAGTGAAAGATGCCCAGTGATAGAGGCGATGCTACAGAAAAGGACCACATGAACATTACTGCTATGCTGTTTCCTACTTAGAATTACAGTGCCTATGACTGGAAAGATTTCCTTTGTCATTTATCTTTGACAAATTTATTTGTCAACAGCGTACCACCCAGAATGCAGAGAAAAACTGTCTTTTCCTGCTCCACAGAGATGTTTAAAGTCTTTCGTGTAGTCTTTAGCAAACTTTAGACTTAGCACCTCCTAAAGAGGATGTTGCAAAACCCTGGAGTGCCTTGAGGGTGTGCCAAGGGTGCCACAATAGTTATATCACCTACTTCTTTTTTCTTTCTTTTTTTTCACTATCCATTTGCAGTGTTCGTTCTTTTGAAAACAAGGTCAGTTTTACACTGAATTTTTTTTTTTTTTTTTTTTTTTACAGTGTGTTCCAATACATTTCAAGTACGTCAACTTCTAAATGAGCAGTCTACATTATTATGCAGCAGGTAAAAATAGAGATATCCCTGAGGGATGCTGTGACCTAAGGTTGTCATAAGTTGTAAACTGTTAATTACAGGAACACTGACATGACATGATCACAGAAAAAGAAACAATGCTTCTGAGGTGGATTTCAGGACTCTTGGTTAGAAGTCAGGAGATCTTGTTGTATTCTGCATCAGTTTTACCCTGATTCTGTTTCTTTTTAATTTTGTTTTATCTCATATTTCTCCACATGGTTCACACGAAGCTCAGTTAAAGCAGCAAGACTCAACATATTGGATGAAAACAGAGTAGTTGTATTGTTGCCTGAGTTACTTAAGTCGAAGTGGATCAATCGGGGGGTGAGACCAGCGGTGAGTCCTTGATGACATTCAGACTAATTTCATGGACACTGTGTATTTCAATAAAAATAAAAAATAAAAAACTAAAAAACAAAAAACAAATAGATTTATGAGGAGGGGAAGAGGCATACTGATAAAAATAGAGAATGAAAAATTGAGTGTTGCTTGGGTCATCTTTTAGATCTAAGATGTTGTGACTTGGTTTGACTTCAATTAAATCCTGGGGGAGGCTTCCCAGTCAATCTGTGATCTTTATCAAGGCACTGCCTCTCAGATCTCTATCTCCCTCTGCGGCCCATGGGAAATGGAGACGACTTTCATGACAATGGTTTGGACTCCATGCTATTTCTGGCTGGCTCCGCTCCCTCTTCTGCCTAACAATGCTGTGACTCTGACTCTGATGACAACCTCAACCTTGAGCACCAGTCCCAATTCTGGTGTGTTTTTTCACCCCCCCCTGTTCTCCCTCCCTCATTTAATACTTTCAAACCAAGCAAGTATGGAGGGTGAATTTGTGTTTTTTTTTTTTTTGTTATTTTTTGTGCAGGAAATGAGTCACTCATTGCTCAGCTCACCTGGGAAATTTAGCACCGCCGTATTTGATAGTTCATGACTGAGAAGAAAAATATTTTAGTCCTTGAAATAGATTTTCTGTTGAGCACTGAAAATGATTCACATACTCCAGCTATTTAAAAACGAGCCAAGTTTGTACCTAAGATAAAATTACGCACACAAATCTACCTTCTCACACGCGCACACACACACATACGCTGACACAGACCTGGTAATGAAGCAGCTGCAGAGTGCCTTGCTTTTCACACATTGACACAGTCCTCACTCACTCCCTTAATCTCTGGCTCTCCTCCCTCACTGGAAACTGTCCTCTGATGGTTAATTACGTGCTTTGATCTGGGTTTGTTCCATCTGCATGATATTTCACATACTGTAATTGTCCTGAATATTCACAGGCCCTGTCGTCGTCTTTGCCGACTTGCACCGGCTGTCTTCGTTTAGGTGTGCAGGCTGTCTGCGTTTAAGGCTGACAGTCGTGTTTGGAGGTCAGAATGGAAGAGGAGATGTTGAATGTTGTGAAGTGCTTGAAGTAGGATGAGAGACTCTCCTCTGTGGACTCACAGAAAATGCTCTTCACTCTCCTTAAAGTTCTCCTGTTAAAGGAGACATATCATGCCCCTTTTCCACAAATTAAAATAGTTCCCAGGTGTCTTAAAGACGTGTCTGTGACATGCTTTAGTCAAAACACCCCAAGGATCAAACATCACAGATCTTTTCATCAGCTCAAAACAGCTCTGTTCAGAACAGCTGGTTTCAGTGCCCTGCCCCTTTAAATGCAAATCAACCACTGCTTGCCCCGCCCCACCCATTCTACCGGTCCTCGTACTCACAGGTGGGGGTGGTATTATGTAAATTCGAAAACTAATGACATCATTGTCTGACAACTGATGGAACAGCTCGTAAAACCACATGGATTTCAACCTAAGGAGCCTGCACATTACAGATTATTTTGTCAACTCTCACATTTTGGGGGCTGGAAGGCAAGACAAACACCCAAATATATGTTAAAGAGCCTTGAAAAAGTGATATTTCCATGATATTTCCCCCTTAACACTCAGAGTACATGCATTTATTGGAAATGCGAGAGGAATGTGACATTTGCATTACCTCCAACATACAGTATAGTGCTGCTCTGTAATTCTTCCACACCATTAAAGTTGAGGCTGCTTCACTAACTCAATGCAGTGACATAACGACATAGCAACATTATACTGTTATTGTGCAGGGATATAATACAGTATCAGTAAAAACAGCAAAAATAAATCAGACTATGTGGCATCTAATGAGAGTAATTACGATAAAAATTATGAAGACGTTCCTCTGTGTAATTTCAATTTATTTTGATTTATGTCCCTATACAAGGGGGATTCTTAATAAAAGAGCTGACAGAACATGACAGTCGGGTGCGATCATATATTACTGTATGCCAGTTTTCACAAACTGTTGATTGTGGTAATTTCTGAGGTAAAAACTGTTTGTTACGATGATGTATTACCGGAAGCTGGTTTGGAAACAAAAAACACACACAAGAACTGCTCAGTATTGAAGTCAGTTTTAACAAAAAAACAACATTAGGAGAGAGGATAGAATTAATGATTACTTTTAGTATCCATTAATCTTATTTCATTGTTTAATCATTTGCTCTAGTGAAGTATCCAACACTTTAATATTTAGTGTTTATTTCTACTACCAGTCCCAATCCAAAGAAATTACAATAACAAAAGACAAGCTTCGTGTTGCTTCTCCGTGAGAAGCTGGAGCCAGGGGGTATTTGATGTTTTTGCAAGAAAAATAAAATCACTGAAATCATGAATCAGTGATCAGATAGCTGCTAAATAATTCTCTGTTCATGAACTAACTGACTGATTGTGTCAGCTCAAATTGTGAGCACTGCTTACATAAGATTTGTCAGAGGGCTGTTATAGGTCAGTGACTTCATTTAAAGATTAAAGAGGTTATGACCGCAGCTGTTGATGCAATTGGACATTATACAGTATTTTCTAATGTCAAGTTGTTGACTATTTTCCCTAATCTTTATACCTGTAACATGTAGAATGCACTACACAGGAAATTTCACATTACACACCCATTGTGTAGAGGGAGAAGTGTCAAGTGATGCTGGAGAAACATCCTGTGCGGATTAACAACCTTGTGTCAAAAACTGTACATAACAAGTGCAGAAAATTTACTGTAGAAGATAATCAGGCAAATATTGGTCTATGGACCAAAGCGCAATGAATAAAAGGTCAGATCTATCTGATTGCTGAGATTGTTGAAATGTGAATTGTAGCCAAAATTGTCTTCTAGGGATGTCACAGAATTGATCAAACCTGAGGCTAAACTGTGTTTTTGACTCTTACACACACAGATCTATGCGCTTTGTATTCTGTTAGAGGAGGGGAAACGTTGAGGTAATTCGGCTTCAGCCTACATGTGCGGTTAATTAATTATTCCTCGTGAAATTGTGTCACACTCTCTGAAATCTCAAATCACTCACATGTTGTTACGCGTGGGACAGCGGCTCCTCTCTATCAAGGCTCATTCAGAGGTGGCACATGATGGATTTCAGAGCAGTGCTCTTTCCATCTCCTGACTGCAGAGATTGCCTGGGGATGCTGGCGGGTCCCTGACAAACAGGGCCTCCTCCATGCCTCACCTTGATCAACATTCAGCGTTGCCCCCTGAATCCATCACGGCCTGTGACAACACGCCCCATTCTGGGCTTTTTTTATCACGGTGGATGATGTGGCTACGGCCGGTAGCTGCCGCTGCTGCTGGTGATGACGATGATTATGATGTAGTGCAGGTCTCAAAAATGGATACAGAACCTTTTATTGAAGTTCGATGTATACAGTAGTTTTGATTAATAAATAAATAGATGCGCTCATCATTCAGATCCATGTCAAGGTTGTAGCAGGTTGAATAATGTATTATACAAGACCACGCGGTGTCCTGAAGCAACCACAACGGTGAGCTGGGCCTTTTTTTAAATTTACTGCTCTGAGAAATAATCATTATAAGAGATGGTTGAACAGGAAATCTCATGTCCTTCCTGTGTCCTGCTGGGAACCATACGAGTTCTCATATTACATGAAATGGATTTAGACCCGAAGCCACAAAACAGCACATAGAATAAAAAGTTAAACAGAGAGCAGGCTGAAGCAGTGACAGCGGCACAAAAGCACAATACAGCAGCTTTCAAACGTCTCAGACTGCACAGCCTTTAACTGACACAGTTATTTATACGCAGTGGTGCTGGGAGACGTTTGAGTCGAGCAAGTGCAGAAACTGAAGTCCTATTTTCATCATCGCTGCTGCTGCTAAGCGGTCTGCTATCAATTCAGACAGATGACCCCAAAAAGCTAATGATAGTTCTTTGATAATCACTTGTTTGATCTGATGTAATTATTGATTCTAATCTGCTCATCTGCATGAACCCATCTTGTGTAAATGTTTTTGTACAGATTAACTGCCACAGTTTACCTCATTAAGCCCGACTTGTCAGATGGCTTTGTCATCAGCGGGACATTTTGCGAACAAGGCTGCAAGACAATTAAATATAAATCCACATCATGCAAATGTAGTTCATAATTATGATTGTATGTCAAAAAAAATCATTTGCATGTTATTTCATCAAACCCCCGCAGACTGGACCGCTGCGGTGGTGGGATGAATGATACCACGGTGGTAAACAAAGATCTGACGGCTGACACGAGTCGTCATTAGTCAAACATTCATCTGGAATAACGCTCCCACAATAATATTTCATGGGGGACGCTGCCGCCGTAGTCGCGGTTGCCGTTGCCTCCCCATTAATGCGTTGCACTCTGCACCTGGTGTGAAAACGGCGTGTGTGATGAATGGCGAACAAGCGTGTCATTGTTTCTTCAGAAGGGGAAGTGACAAGTCTTGGTATAGAGACAAAACAAGAGCGACATGGTGACTGCAGGTTACAACCTGGAGCAGGCATGATGCTGCCACCACCACCACCTTACCCAGCAGCTGGGAAGCTTCATTTTTGCAGGAGGTACACGTGCTGCCATTTCAGGAAGAAAACAGCTTGAAACAGCCCAAAATTTCCTCTGTGAATACCATTGACTTCAAAGACAAATCTCACTCTCCCTCTGTGTCTCGTGCTCCCTCACTGTGTCGGTGCCATTCCCTCCAGATTACTGCTTTTATTTGATATCATACTAATGAGATTTCCCTTCTCAAAGCATATCCTCTCGCTGCCTAGTCTTAGAGAAGATTCCATTTATGTATATACCCTGGAATGATATTTGTTTTGCATATTTACATAAGACATATCCATCCTATCTATATGTTTTCTAAATGCCAATGTTTTATTCATGTATTTCTCTATCATTTGCTCTTCACATCCTCTGCCACTTAAACCACATAAACTGTCAAAAAGAGTGATATGTATTATTGGTGTATTGAACAGATAATTTAGTTTGCAGCTTATGTGGGCGAAAGCTTATATGCCTGAATACACGGCCTCTCAATCAAATAGAGAAATTATAATTGATATTTTTTGAATAGAAGTTATTGAAAAATAGTTCAATGCTTTTGCAGGAAGCCTGTTTTCTTTGTCTTTGCTCGGAGGAATCATAAATTAAAACGGCTACAATTAATAACACCATACACAGTTCTAATTTAATTCCGCCGTCTATTGTAGGCCACTGCACTGTATTTGGCAGGAATAGAAACGAAACGAGAATGAAGAGCGTCTCCTCGGAGCTCCACTGACAGTCAGCGAGCACAGTGAACTTATACAGCCGGAGTGATTGACATCCCAGTCAAGAACATGACAGCGTACGCTCAGCCAGGCTGGCAGACAACGCCTCCTCTCTCGCTCAGGAAAACATCAGTTTGTGAGCGACAGAAATCATCTTTAATATTCGTCTCTCTTTGGCCATACACACAAACGCGCACACGGTGCACGGCTACACACACATGCCCACGCACGCACACACACACACACACAGACTCTGAAATAGTCTTACGTCAACGACAGTCAACTGTTCAGAATCCAAGTATAAAATATGTCCTCCTTAACTGCTGGAACATGTCCAGGTTGTACTCTACTCACCGCCTCACTTTGTCTCCCTCCATATGTCTCCTTTGCTTGGCACATCATACTCTCTCACTTTTTACACGCGCACGTACGCACACACACACACAAACAAGAATACACACTGAATTATGGATGAACCTTGTGACACTGTGATGATACATTTGTCACATCTATACAAAGTCATTCTTTAAAGGGATGTCCCTCTTTATGCCACCTAGAGTTCACATTTTGGCACTTGACATTTACAGAGAGGCTTAGGACGGCCGTGAGCGCTGATGTCTCACTGACACTGACACAGGATCCAGACTCTATGGACACTGACACAGACGGCACCTGAGGGCCTGAAATGGTGCAGAACACAAGTTCCATATTTAGGCTCAGCTTTGAGGTCCAACTGAGCAGCTCTCAGGAAAAAAAAAGAGGGACTCTTTGTCTTTATTCTACTTTTTAATCCAACACATATGTTCCCAAACCTGCAGTAATGATACTTGTAAGTAGCCCACACTGACTTTGGGTTATAAAACTTCCATAGTGCTACCCACAGAGGAGCAATTGTATTTAAAAGTGCACTCAATTTACACATTGTAAGTAATACTATTCAGCCTGTGAAAGCAGTTTTATGATGTTATGTGTGGATCTGAAGGGAGCCTTCAAAGGTCTAAGAAATAATTTTCATCAGTTTTGGTTTGAAAGTTTTATTTTGAAGCCTTGAAAGTTTGAAAGAAGTGGAAGTTTGGGGTAGAGATTTTCTGTACTCAGCTCTGATCCAGTACAACAGTATTTAAAAAATACTTACTCTGCAAACCCTGTGTGTATGTGATATGGTTGCTGTAAAACCCTTTAGAAAACATGAACAAATACATGAATGCCAAAGAATTTCTCTTCTTACAGTGTGAACTGCTCATATGGATCAAAAAGCCTGGAAAAGAATCACTCGTATACAAACCCTGTTTAAATAATTACCATCAAGTAGTCCTCATTTCTAATACTTGATAGCCTAAGGAAAAATAATTTAAACTTGTTGTAGCCTGCTACTGCAAGCTGTCATATGCTTGGGTCATTTCTCCAGCTGTCTCTTGTCTTGTCTCAATGTGTGTGTATCTCATATAATGTTTTGCTCAATAGCATACTCACATCATATGACCAGTGCCCCTACTTCAGACCTCTGCTGATGGCTCAAACTAACAGCTGCAGCCACAACATCCGGTGTAGGTCAATACATGACATTTTAATGGATCATAACTTGAACATGATAGATCACAGGGGTTCCCTTGCCTGTCAGGCCAAGGTGGGCCGCCAGGGTGATTTTGGCCGCCGCCTTGGTTTAAAGCGTGTGTACATGGGGGCCGTTCAGATGTAGCGTCTTTTGCACACGCGTGTCATGCGTGCTCACAACCCAAAGTGAGGCCATAGCGGCACGTCTTCGGTGCAACGCGCTTGTTTTTTCCGTGCACGTCCGCGGCCCACAGCTCCACGGACCTGCTTCCCTCGCCAGATCCCAGTTCTCCTCTGGGCTGTGTCTCTTTTAGTGTTTTCCCCGGAGCTCTGCCCCATTTGAAAGGCGAAGGAAGCGTGTACTTTATGTGGAAAGACGTCACCTCCGAGATGCAGAATGTATTATAAAAGAGAAACGCACATTTCAGGACCTCTGACTTGCATCATCAGAACAGACATGTCCTGTGATTTTCAGCCTCCTTTTATATTTAATAGACATGGAGGGCAATATCTGACATTACTACTATCCTACCCCTCTCCCCCCACCCCCTTGCAGGCCTTTGCCACCTTGGTCTCAACAACAAAGAAAAAAACCCCAGGAAACACCCTGGATCATAACATGATCTGATACCCTGCTGATTTCTGATCTAGTATTCTAGGTCCATGGTTTACACTGGGAGCTCAGAATTGCCAGATTTCTTCCAGTATTTATTAGCTCTGCTGTCTTATGGCATGTTGTTTCAGTGTTTGTATGTACAAAATATGACATGTGTAATGTAACTACTACGAACTAACTATAATAACAACAATTAAAGCTGCTTTGTATCAGTGTTCGGGGCCAGGCAATCCTGGACAAATTTAGGCAATTCTGAGTAACAAGAGACAAAATAGGAAGACAATAAGAACATCTACAATGTTCATCCTGCTTTAGCTGAGGTTTGAACACACAACCTCTGATATCAAGGACCGTCTCCTACCTTATTGAACTAATTGGCTGGAGGTGAGGATGGGTGTGTGGCTTCACAAATGGGCTAAGCCAGTCACCAGGGTGACGGCAGCTGTCAAGGCAGATTTCAAACATTGTCAAAGTGTCAAAAATTCTATTATCAAGACAAAAAATCTGATAATACATATATTGCATCTTGACAGCTTGGAGATGTTGGTGATTTGTTTATAACAATAAGTATTTTGCTTCATAAGAGAAAATCTGAACTTTAAAAATGCCATTCTTACATTGACTCCAATTAGAGCAGAATTCAAAATGTTTTCAAAAAATCAGTTTTTGAGATAAAAGTCTGATATTTGCCAAACTTCATCTACTATGACTCCATAATATTGTCATTTTTTTCAGGAAGATTAAGAATGTATTTATCAATAATGGTAGACATGGTAGACAGTGGCTAGTGGACAGGTGAGGTATGACAGGGCCTGTCAGGACAGGAAAAGAAACAGACTGACACAAACACG
>OMNW01018670.1:0-15439 GCA_900303245.1 Selene dorsalis | reverse complement strand
AGGTAAGAGGAGAGTGGAGGCAGAAGAGGACAGAGCAGCTGTCGCCATGACAGAGTGGTTAAATTTAAAGTAATCACATTTTCAAACATCCATCCTTTTTAGCTCAGACCAGAACCCAGGAGAAGTCACTGTGTGGGGTTTTTCTGCCACATACATTTTACTTATGGCACATATTGTTGTTGTTGCACGACCCAGCTTTGAGCCTGCAGATCCTGTCTGTAGCATCACGGGCTTGAGTTTAGTTTCTTATAAATATTGGGCTTGGTTCACCCAAGAAATCAATAAAATGCTTTATAAATTGTTTCCCCTCTAGTATCTATCATCTCTGTACCATCATGAAATTTGGATTTTTGTTTGCCATCTTCCGCCACATTAATCTTCAGCCACTGTAATTAAAGTAATAACCCTAAATGGTTTCTGAATTAGTGGAACTGCAAACAAGACCTTGAGCACCTATTTTCAGAGATACAGCTGCAGTGCAACAGATGCATCCGTTTACAGCACAGCCAAGCGAACTCATGCTGTTTTTTTATAAAGAGGTGGATCAAAAATAATTGCACCTGTGATCTGATTTCATGCTGCACCAGCGGTGAGTGGGGTTTTTTTCTACAGCAGTGGGGCACAGTAAAGTTGGTTACCTAGCTGAGGAGATGAGGGTCTGACAGCTCTAACAGCTCACTGAGGATACCACTTCCTGTTCTGTTACTCCCCTGCGCTGTTAAAAACCGATATGTGATCAAAAAATAGTCTAAAAAGATCACGTCTTGTTTAGATCCATCCAACAATCCGTAAAACAAAACGCCTCCCTGTGAGTGCCTCAGCCACCCTGCATTTCACTAGTTGAAGACTTGTACTGAAGCAGTGGCAGTAGGAAGTGTAACATAATTTGGGTATGAAGTGAGGCTGTTAACAATGAGATAAACATGATGCTGCAATACGTGTTGCATTATTTTCCTGTGAATCCTTTGTGCATTAAAATCCACTGTTGGAAAAACTGCATAATGTCGTATTAATACATTGAGTTGGAAAAATACTGACTGCAAAACAGAATGAAAAATCTGAAGTATTTCAGCTTTAAAAATATGTTACAAAACTTAGTTATACACAGCCTTTGAATTAATGATATGATTTATTTATTTACCATGACGGACTGTGCATTTCAACACTTTGACCTTTGCTGCTCTTCATGCTGCAGCATCTCAATTCTCACATCTTTTAAAGGATTGAAGGACTGTATACGAAATCTGCATTCACATCAAGAAACATTTCAGTCACACAGCGCTCTGCCACAGGTGTATTTTCCATGTTTGGCAGGTCTATCTTCCTAACACTTTTGCTCATCTTAAACAAAGCTAAAAGATGTAAGATTTCACTGTACTAGTCTCTTTCAATAGCTTTCGCTCCCTGGAGGTGATGTTACTGATATGTCATTCTGTCAACCCACAATAATAGGGGAGGAAAAGAAAGAGTATCCAACGTTGTCGACGTTGTTCTACTGTAAAACAACAACAGTGACCCTGTAAAGGAAAAAAATAAGCGATTGAGTTTTATTGTAATACTCAAACTGGTCGGAAGAACAGTGGTAAGGAAACAGCCCACAAACCTGTAAATGGGCCTTGAGACCTGTCAATGTTTGCATAAAAAAAACTGGTTTCTTTCTTTTTGCCAAATGGTGCAGGTCTCTGTGTGTCTCCTGGCTCACAGATGGCCAGTAAGGCTCCTCTACGGTGGGGGGTTGGATGTTGGTGGGGGCGTTGATTCAAATGAATTTCCATTACAGAAAACTGTCTGGCTCGAATAAATCATAATAAAAATGGAACTTGTGGCCTGTCATCTCTCAAAGATCGGCTACCTTGGGACACTGCCGAAACCTCTCCCATCATATGCCCCACTGAAGCAGAGACGATGGGAAAGAGCATGGAGAAGATTTCCGTGCCAAAGGGAAAGATTTTCAGAAGAGATTAAAGTACAGTTCACTTTTTAAAGGCTTCCTCTTCTTCCAAGTATATATAGCCTCCCAGATACAGCCTGCCACCGATGCTGCTGTTTTAAGGACGGTGCGTTCACTTGCCGTTGCTACTTTCTTGCCTTATTGCGGTGGCCGTGACATCTGAATTAGTCTGATAAATCATCCATGTCATACTGGCACCGTCTCATATGCTGGGAGGTTTAAATGGTTGTTTCATGATTGGTCACAACCCACAGACACGTCAGCTGTTGTCTAGGAACAGAATAAGGGTGTATGCCCCACTGAAACGCTTGGCAATTAGTTGGGATGGAGAAATGTCAGACAGGGAAACTGTGGGCCCCTCGGAGCACTTGTGTGAGTGTTGTTTGTCACTTCTCACAGACATTAAGCTTGTCAGCACATCACACTGCAACCCTCTGCTTCTTTCAAATTGATCCTTTGGGAATGGGAAACTTTTTTTTCCCCCCTTTTTCAAATGTCAAGACAGTAGCCAAACTTCATCAGAAAAAAATATACCCATCATCCCCTGCCGACTTCATGGGATCTTTATGAGACAGGGGAATCGAGGCTGCTGTTCCATCCTGTGGTTTTACACAGTCTGATGCTGCTGTGGAGTAACACAACAGTGGTTTTAGTGAGCTGAAAGACTGGTTTTGAACGTGTGCCCTTCACAAATCCACCTCTGACAGTTCCGTCATATCGTCTTTCAGTTGTTGTTGTTGTTGTTGTTGTTGTTGTTGTTGTTATTGTTGTTTTTACTGGCATTAGAAGCACTGACAGTCACTCCAGTGCTGGGCATCCCTCAGGAGAGGTGCTGGGCTGTGAGGGGCTATGTGGGTGAACTGTGTGCTGCCCTGTTTGCTGTAGGATCACCTGACAGAAACCGACTCGTAATGCAATTTACCAATACATCCAAGCTGTGTACAGAACCGCTCACTAATGTATTATTGATACTAAGTGTAACATCAAAATGAGTATGTGGTGCGCTCACACCGAATAGTATGTGAATTTTGTGTACACAAGAAATATCCAAATGTATACTAGATTAGTATGCGCTCTGAGCATACTGGACATCCTGAACGGAGGCTTGACCTTGAGTTGGACGTTATTGTACAGTACACCATCTGACTGCTCCCCAAAAATCAGTGAGCATGATTTACAAACAGTTGCTGCCTCTATAAACAGACCAAAAACTGTAACCCTACATGGTGAAATTCTCACCTGAAGAAATGTTAAAACTTTAAAAAGTGACCTATAAACAGCGTTATAGCAAATATAGTAACAGTTTCAGCCTTCCCTAAAAACCCTGCCAGTCATCGCTGCTGGTTTGTGCAGAATCCATTCTGGGATACTGGCTGTGTGCATCAGCGTGAAGAGGCAGCTCGGTAATGGCATATATTTAGCAGGCAGTATGCAGTATATTCTCATGGAGTGCATAATAGGCACAGTCTGTCCCAGGAAACACCATAGATTTTTTTATTCTCTATTATCTGTTCATTTATTGTTATTATTTTACAGGAAATTACTTTGCTATAAATAATGCTGTGAACTAGTAAAATTGTTGTACATTTCCTTATTATTCTGTGTTGTAATAATGGTAGTGTTTTATAATAGTAGGTTTACATATTTATTGAAGACCAGCTGTACATGTGGTTGAATGGGTAACTGTGCTCTGAGTTTCACAGAGTTTAATCCTCTCTGTTATAACTGATCCATCCGTATGTTTATGTACCAGTGCAGACAGAGGAGCTCTGAGATGTGGGTATTGTAGTTTGAATGTGTATATTCACAGCATTGAGCTTTGCTGTTTTTTTTTTTTTGGGTGGGGGAATTTAATTTGTGGAACATATTTTATCTTGACCAAACAGCAGCAGCATATTTTCAGTCAAATATATCATATTACAATATCTGGATTCTGTTTTGACATTATGAGATTTCGTTCCGACTGAACCACACACTCTGTCTCTCACACATACAAATATTCATGGGCAAAAGAAATTATTTATTTCCCCTCCAAGAAAGTTAAAGGTGTCATAAAAGAACGCAGAGATGAAAAGCCAAAACAAACAAATGAGAAAAGCGAAAATGAACTGTATAAACAAACAGTACTCTGGAGCAGCATTAGTCAATCTACGCCAAGCCATAATGCAACTTTTTGACTTGAGTCAGCGCAAGGTATACCTCAAACTACTATGCTCATTCACTTTTATGCCCCCAAAATTGTCACTCTGTCTTGATGAGGAGTCTACATCAAAACATCTAGCCTGAGGCTGAGCATAAAAAAAAGCCTGATCACAGGAGATGCAGGAGCAGATGGCAGCGATAGTCTATGTGAAAGTACAGATGTTGTTGAGTCCTGTGGTGTGAAGCAATAACTGCTGCTTGGTTCCAGTTTTTACATTCCTGGAACAGTCAAGATAACCACAGCGTCATCCACCAGCGTGCTACACGGTCGACACGTACATCCACTCCTCATCTTCGTCCATTCATCAAGCCATTGTCTATGCTGCTTATCTATCCAGGCAGACACAGGGCGAGGGTGGGGTGCTTTACAGGTCACCAGTCCTCAGTGTGGTTAGAGCCCGTCCACATGGATACGGGTTTAGGTGAACCTGCGTAAGTTTTTTATCATTTCTGCGTGTTGTCCAGATGGAAACAGCATTGGTACTTTTTGCAAAAGGGTGCCAGAGTGGGAAAATCTCATAATGCCGTCCGTGCATTTTCGTGTAAACGCTCAAAATGGATCTTTTGTGGAACGATGATGTCATACCCCCCACCACTCTAATTAAGATTTCTGTTTGTTTTAACAGACATCTTTTTATGTAGTCAGACTGTTCCATCATCATCTCCTAATTGAGACACAAGTGTAACTGCTTACTGACTGCTGACTGACTGTGCACCATGTGTAAAGATACTGTAAATCAGCAGTCAGTAAAACAGCTGAGCACAGTCACACTACTTGGATAATTAGAGTTTTATCCCTGTTGAGAGTGGATGACAAACACAAACAGTAAAGCTTCAGATCCATGGGCTGCATGGACCTGGTGCTGAAATACATATCTGTCACAGCAGCAGCAGTCGCCCACACATTCACAGCCGTTCTGTTTTGTTTTATTTTATTGTGCTTTATTGCAAGTTATTGTGAGCTTTTATGTTGTAGCATCTTTTTTCTGTCACTTGTTTGACAAACCTCTGAAACAGAAACCGTGTGATATGAAGACGAGGTCACTGGCCTAGACTCAGGTACAACCAGAGGAGCCTTTTGTCAGAGGACCTCAGGTCACAAGGTCACAAGAGACAAAGAAACAGAGTGACACATATAGCACCACTGGCTGCACCAACACCTGGACCAGTGGGACAGACTAAACCCACTGCATGTGTTTTACCAGCTGAGTTACAGGGACAGGTGCTCCATCATAGACTGTATTTCTTTTTTTTTTGCCTTTGACATCGCTCACAGCCTCTATCTGGGATGCAGGATAGTTTAGCTTTTTGTTTCTTCACACTTCAGAACATAACAGACTTTGATGAGAGGCAGGTCTTTGTGTGTAACTCGCTGTGTTTGATGTGTAGAGTTGGTCAGAACGGTCTTCCTTGCAGTTCCCAAGCAGCAGGGAAATCAGAGGGGCTCAGTAGACAGTGGCTCAGCACTCTGTGGAGAAGTGGTACAAGTACCACAAGTCAGTCAGTCAGTCATTAACATTCGCAATCATAAAAAATTGCACCAGTTCAATATATAGTATATAACCTTGGTCCGTGGTAGATGTGAATGGTAACAAAGCAAATAACAGTTGTTTTTTTTTATCAAGTTTATTAAATAATAATTTCTTTGAAAAGTGTTCTAACCTGCCATACATACATTTTATTTCCTCTGTTTTAATTTTCCTCCATTTTCTCGTGATAACGAGAAAATTCAAGGAGACATCAGTAAGCATGACGTCACGTGTTATGGAAATCTCAGGTCTATCACGTTTCATTCATTATCTCACAAATTAATTATCTTGGGAAAACGGAGTAAATAAAATGTATGTATGACCCTTTAGTATATATATCCGTAGTATACTGACAGTATATATAGCCCCTTTCCCACTGGCCAAAAAACCCGTTTAAACTCACTAACAATCGGCTTCTGACCGCAGTGGGAAAGGGCCACCGACTCGCATCAAACAACTCTGCAATCGACGCAGGTTTTAATTGGCTCGCCTCCGATGGGCTTGCAGTGGGCGACCCGCTAATTTACGTGACGTCGCGCCAGTCGTGACTTGTACAAGAGTCAGTCAACATGGCACAGTACTGGTAAAGACAGCGAGATAAAAGAGCTTCTCATCATCAGTGGGGAGGAGGAGGTTCAGCGCCAGGGAGCAGGGAAAAACACTGACCACTGCTGTAGTGTATGAACTATATTTATATGTAGACTTATGTTGTATAAACATGTAGTGAAGCTGCAACATTGTGTCCACTGCTACTTCCTTTTTAATATAAGTTGCTAAAGACACAACAACCGCCTCACTAACTTCCATGCTGCTTTTTGTTGTTTACTTCAGTGTTTTCTGTCGCACTGGCATTGTCAGCAACATACGCGCAGCGGTGGGGGTGAACGGTCACGCAGCTCGCCAGCTGGAGATCAGACGTGGGTTTTTCAGCTAGTGGGAAAGGAGCCCTATGCTGCTTGTAAGCAGGTCGACCCACGTTTAAAAAACCTGCCTTGACCTGTTAATTTTAGTGGGAAAGTGGCATATTTGTCCCAGTCTCCACCTCTCACAGCCACAGCAGTTCATATGTGACCTTTGCCCTCATGAGCTGCACCTCACCAACTCTCCTGGAGCTGGATCTAATCCCACCATCTTCCTTTTAAGTGCTTTGCTGCTATTGACAGAAAATAAAAAAGGGACAGATTTAAAAAGTGTGGATATGTCAACAAAATCAAAACAAATACTGAATTACATTTCAAACTGAAAATATTCATTTCCCTGGCTCTAAGGGTCTTTAAGTTTTGAGATTGAGAGTTTTTTTTTAAATTCTTTTTAAAGTAAATTGTGTGGATATTAGCCCATGAACATAAGAGCTGTCACCATTTCCAAAAATCAGCTGTGTACAAAACTGAAATAACATGCAATTCGTTCGAATTAACTTGAATGCACACCCCCCACAGAGAGGGAAAGTTAGAGAGACGCTGTGTTGACTTGATGAGTACAGAGTCGCCTCTGGGTTCGTCAGCCTTTTCCCACTGAACTCTTCTGTTTGAAAAGGAAACATCATCTATGTGTGAGAAAGGCTCCATCTAAGTACTGCAGCTTTTTCAGCACCACAGTCTCTGATACAGTGTGTTTCTGCACATATACAGTGTCCCTGTACATCTCTGTCCAAACCCCACATGAGCCCGACATGCTTCCTGTTAGCTGAAGCACTGAGCTTGTGCTTCAAATGATAATCCTGAAATGAAGGTTGATTACTCACCTACGAGTCCTGTACATTTACACCCGGTGGTGTTCTCCTTATTTCAGCCATAGGACCTCATTTTGATAAGTCACCATGCAAATCAGTGGTCAACACACATGTTGTGAGTCAAAGATATTACTGTACATTATGGGGTGTTCTTATTCTTTCTTTGCACATAAAGTCACAGTTTTTACATGTTTTAATGATCAGAGCAGAAGGAGGTGGTGTTAGGTGACCTCGGACCACTTTGGGCACAAATTTTGAGTTTTTACAAATGTGGCTTAACTGAAGGAATTAAAGTTTTATTGTCAGTGTTGTCTGAAGTTCGAGCCAAAATAATAAATATCAGGTCAGGCTGTCAAACGATTGAAATGTTCATGATGAATTTACATTAATCACAAATTCTGTAAGGGATATTTCTCAAGTGTTTAATGAAGCTGCAGATGTACAACTGCCGATACCAGCAGAGTTTTTTTAATTGCCCGTTTTGTGGCTTTTCCCCATCAACCGATCCGCAAACCACTTGCCATCAAACCACTTGATCCACAGTGAACGGATCACGGATCACGGATCATGGATCACGGATGAACAGTGATCCGTTGCACCACTAGTGGTTACTGTAGCAGAGACGGTTCAGCTTGTGACTGCAGCTGTTTCATTTCTGTCAGCTGATTCCAGCTATGGGTGGGGCCAAGTGCCAATATAACAGAGTATTCATTAATAGTAGTATATAAAAGGAATTTGAATAAATGTGATGTGACCGTGTTAACTTTGACAGTCCTGGTAAATGTAAGACACACAGTCTATATGAACGTACTAAATTATATACATAGTTGAAAAAGAGTGAACAGTCTCATCAGGCTCGCTGCCCTGACAACATACAACAACAGCTGCTAAGTGAAGGTCTCAGGTGCATAGAGTGTGTGGGCATCTCCTTACACACACTTGCTTCATGTAGGTGTAGCAGTGCAAAGCGCAAAAGAGCCGCAGCGGAATATAAATCAGAGGACATGGTGATTAATAAAGTCACTCTTAGCCGGGCACATCACTGATGTCATCAGCTGTGCCAGTCACAGTGATGCATGACAACAACAGCAACAGCTCAACAGATTGGAAAGAGGCAGGGAACCCTGCTGCAGTCTGGATGTTGCAGCGCTCAACCATCGCCAACTGGAGGATGATGGTGTGGGCTCTTATTTAACTTGTGTGATGATGAGAGAATAAAAGACATACAGTGCTGATGAGCCTCTGTAATCTGACATCTCCCACTTAAACAGCAGTCTGATGAGTGCAGTATATGATGGGGTTACTTTCCTGCCAGCCTGGTGTCATTTACTTGTCATTCAGTAAAGGTAAACACCTGGGACTGCGCTCTGGCACCGCACCCTCAAAATCAGAGGCTGCAGGTTTAAACATATGTCTCCTGCTAGTGCCTTCAGATGATGGCAGCTTTTTAAAGAAGTGGAGGAGGAACGTTACACACAGTATCAAACAAGTGTGGACGACAGACTCTGGAAGAATCATTCGTATAGATTTATGTCTAGACTGAGTTAACTGCTTTAAACCACATAAATGTAAGTCTTAGTGGAAACTCCATGATCCAGATGTTGGATCCAGAGGTGACTGGTTAGGATCAGTGGGGTTTAGGGGTGGTGCTGGATCGATGGTCAATGATCATCAGAATGATATGCAATAGCTCATGTCTTTGGGCATGTCAAGACTATATTTGACTAGTTATATAACTAATGTACTAAATTGATATTAAATTTGTTTGTAATACCACAGGTATGTGCATATAGCTGCATCGGGGTGAGTCGATCGCAGTCAAGCTGCTGCTTGTTGTGTGTAAGGTAAAAGCAGAGGAGATCAACAGACATGACAAGTCCTTTAGTTTCTGTTTTCATGTCGACAGTTAAGTTGTAACATAAAGCCACAAAATGAATATATTATCACACATGTCATCACTCAGGTTATCCAGAGACAAAGAGAGGGGGCTGCATGTTTTGGCTTTTTTTCAGATTTGTTCATAGGGTAATGCAACATAACTTGATGTAACAAGGTAAAGAATATACCATGGTTAAGATGATGTAACTCTAGTTCAGGCTGACATAAGAGGTCATAAAGAAACACCACTTTAAAGGTGTAGCTGGAATCATCAGGTGGGAATCTCCTCTTGAACTGTTCCATTTGATTTCCTAAAATAGCCACGGCCAGAGCTGCATGTAATGTTTCAAAGCTGGAGGAGGAGGTTCACTCTCTTGTGTAGATTAAAGGATGTGTAGATGGATTCTGTTCCTCTGCAGTTTGTAATTACCCACTGTTGCTCTCACAAACAGACATGGCCTTGATGTTTCTGTGCTGATATCAGAAATGCCACCAAACAACCAGGGTCCTGCTCTTTTAATACGCACAGCACATAGTGCAATAAAATGGATGATCTTATTATCTTAATGGCCATAATTTCATGCACAGCCGGTTGCTAATACTGAGCTGATGATTCCTCTTTGGTAAATCGTTTGACCATGCAGGAAATTCGTCCAAAACCAGTCATCTAACATGTTATATCATTGTAAATATTCTCAGATGTGTGTCATTCACAAAGCTCTTACCCTCAATTATTTTGTATGAAGTGCACAAAGGGGGAGGTAGCTCTCACAGGAGGCCATAGACCACATGGGCCTGTGGCCAAAATGTATCATTCTGTGCCATCATGGATAATTGAACAACAAAATTGTAATTTCAGGGACCAGTGCTCAATGTCCACCCCGTTCCCTTTTCAAAGTGAGCAGCTGATTATACACATCTGCTTTGGTTTCAGACTACTGTCTGACCCATTGTTGAGTTTAAGTGTTCTCAAAGAACTGCAGTAAGTGAAAACGGATCATGAACAAATTAACACTTGACGGAAATGATGGACCCGCTCTTATTTTGCAGCTACATCCTCTTCTGCTCGGTGTTACCACAGCTTTCACACAATACCCTGAAATTATGATGCACAGAAAAACAGAATGATGAGGATCTTTATTGAAGGTTCATCATCCAGTGCTATGTAATTGACTGAGTAACTGAGTATTGAATTTTGGACTTTTCCCATGGGCCATTGTTCTTTCAAAATGATTTGTTTTGAAATGTTTTCTATCACTTCATCTGGGGACATTCACAGCATTTTCAGCCCCTTTAAGACTTTTCATAAAAGCACCTAGAGAAAAAGCTTGCAAGCTTTTGAACAAACCTTCACGATTTACAAGAGGCAAAATAAGACAGATAATCTGTCTTTACTTATGACCATTTTATATGTAAATATAAGAGAAATAAGGCCCTGGTCATGTCAAATGATGTGTTTAGCGATTTTCTTCACTTTTGGGTTTCAGTGTCATGGTTATCTAAAGCAGATTTTAGTAGTGCAGAGCAGCAGCTTTGGAAAGGCTTTGAAATGACTGCTGATTAACATGTTGCCTTAATGTGATGCATTTCACAGAACAGCTTTAGTGAAAATGAGGCTGTATCAAAACACTGTTCTGTATATGTGAGCACAGAGAGTAGGAAAGACGCAAATGGATAAACGGCTGAGTCCAGATGACAGGATGTGGTGACCTTAATGAATATGCTAATTGGTCTGTTATGTCATCTGGCGACATTTTGTGACTTTTCCCTGCAGGCTGTAGCTATTTCCTATTGTTGTTTCCTAACAGTTTTCATACGCGTATCCCCAGTTTCACCCGTACGACCACACATGGTCCAGCCATGTGCACGGTTTTGACCTAGTTTGTTTTTTGGGTTGTTTTTTTTGTTTTTGCAGTTTTCACAACAGTTTAAATCTCTTCAAGTACAAATCATAAATTCAGATCTCTTTTATCCTCTTAACTTAAATCACATGGAGCTTTCAAAATAAAACCAAAAAAGTATGTCAAATGAGGCATCTTGGGTGTGTCATAGAAAAGGTTTCCATCCTGTCACAACTTTGCAGCTGAATTATTGACTGGGCTGCAATGCAAAAAATGTGCAACGCAATCATGATCCTGATATTTAGATCATCCAAGAATAAATGAGAAATATAGTCCAGTCAAAAGAAGTTAGACATAAAAAGAAACACATATTTTATAATTGCTTAAATAACGACCCCCTGCTTTTTTTTATTACTGTTTAACAGTATTGAAGGTCTTAGCACCCCCGTTTTACACAACTAAATCTATTTCTGTGCATCAGGATCAAAGATGCAAAGAGACACTGACTTAATGTTTGTGCCCTTTGAGATTTAATGCATTCAGTAAATGTCCTAAATCTCTTGGCTGTAATAACCATAAATAATTTCTTGAGACAACAGTGACCTAAGATGAAAAAAGTATGCACTTTTGAAAGTGTGGGGTCACATAGAGGGCAGGACTGCTGTAAACTACAGACAAACATCTTGAGTATTCAGAGACATTTCAGTCTGAGTTTAGATGGACTGTGTTCACAGCATCATGTCACTTACTTTGTTCTGTGTAGGAGGGGGTGGCATGGATAAAAATAAAGTCCTCTATCACAATATATGTAGTTTAATGCAGAGATATCTTATACACATCCATGAACATATGTCAATTGCATGATGGTAAGATTTAGGTTTAGGGTTAAAATAACAAGACAGAAATATCTAATGTGATTTTTCTTGTTGATCTAGTGTTTTGGTGCAGTGCTAGCATTAATTAACAGTTCCTTTGTATGGAGCATTATGTAGATTGTCTAATCTTGGTATATTGAAGGGAAGGATATTTGATATATGATAGAGTGATATTTCTGGTGGTTAAGATTTTTTTTTTTAAATGTTGTTTACTGTCCATCATCAGGAGTCAAAATCTGTGTCTCGTCTGTACAAAAGAACATTTCTGACAGCGGTTTGTCATTTGATATCTGTTTTTCATTCAATTTAAAAGAGACATATTATGCATATTTTACTTCTTTTGCTTACCATTGTGTCAGTTTTGAACACCTACAGAGTAGTTCTGGATGATTTTCAGCTCCAAAAGCTCCTTAGTTGTCTATGCAGCCACTTTGTGAAACACTTCGTGCTGCCCCCCTGCTTTCCTCTGATTGGCTTGCTCAGTGGAGGCCCACGTGTGCTTGTTTATCTTACGTTGTTAAATACATATCGGTCGGCTTTACAAACATGGCCAGCTACGAAGTGCATCCGTATGTGTTGGACCCAGAGTCTGACCTACGGTTTTCATCTTCTTTGGGGAAGGAAAACAGTTGATCATCTGGATAGATGGTGATTGGGGGTGGGCATCATGGGCATGTTTTGGGCAGATCCCTTGCAGTTTGGGCATTCATCCTAATTGGACGGTAAAACCTTGCGCAAATCTCGCAGGGATCCGAGCGAGTTACTGAGCGTTCAGAGAGACTGAAAGCCACGTGAAATCTCATTGGTGGATTACGGCAGGACCCCAAAGCTCATGTTGTGCTGTAAGGATGTTCTAAAATATGGAACAGCATAATATGTCCCCAGGAATGTTTTACACTTTTTCTATTTTTCTATCTTGGTTTTTACGTCTCTTTGTGATCTGTTTGAAGTTGCAATAGTAGCATAACAGTTGTTGTACACAATGTCGTGAGGAAAATGTAATTCTAAAAATATTTGTAAACTGTGAAAAAAGGGGAATAAAAGCAGAGAAGAAAAGCTTTGTCGTACTGTGGGATTTTGGTCATCGCTGAAAAGAAAACACGAGGAATCGAGCCAAGTTCAGGAAACCTGTAAAAAGAGTTGGGTTTCTGTGTCTCTGGCATGTTATTTGAGTTTAACAGTTTGTTGCCCTGTCACACAGGGTGCAGTGCAGTGTAGCCCAGGCCAGCTGGTAACTGAGGGTTACATAATGTTACTGTTGTACGATTCAGCACCTTAAAAGACCTGTGAGAAACAGAGTCAGTTTTCTAACTGCTGCTGCAGCAGCAATCTAGGATAAGCCAGTTTAATACCAGCTTCTTCAAACACAGTGCCAGTATGAGTCAAAGGTTAATGAAAGGGCACCTGGTTGGGAGGATGAAGACATGGCAGCAGCCAGAACTAGAGGGATTAGCCCTGTTCTCATATCAAAGAGATCCCCAGCCAGCGAGGCTCAATCTGGATTTTGTGTGGAAATCTGTCTCCATCGCAGAGATATTGGGTCCAAGAGCAGGCTAGCTGGGCTCTTGATCTTCTCTCACATCCTCCACTCACATAGAGATGCTCACTTTCACTCTGTCAACACTATAACCCGTTTGGCTGCGGATAAAAGTTTTATTTTCTTTATCTAATTTGGGCCATATTTCAGAAACATTAAAAGAAGTAAAAATGTACAATAAATTGGTAGCTGCGAATAGCTTTCCCAAAATCCGTCTGAACTGACAGCAGCTTAATGTGGCCACTTTTAATGTGACTGCACTTTAAGTGTGTCTGCCTTGTGCTGTGCTCCTGAATTTCCCGATTGAGCCAAGTTCAGTGTATCAAAAGAGAAAATATTATTTCTGTAAGTGTCCTTGAGGTTGGCGAAGAAAGAACAATAATTTTAATGTTCAGCGGTTGATCTGCAGAATGTTCTCTTCATTAATTGATGGCTTGATAGTTAAATAGTTGAACGAGAATCAGCGGGTTTTCAAATGAAAACTGTTGAATGAAGCAGCATTAACAGCTTTGATGCTTCTCTTTGAATCCCAGCTTACAGCATGTGCATGTATCCCTTTGCATTCACCCTCCTGCCGCCCTCAACAATGATGTCATCAATAAACACAAGTGAACTCTTTCTACAGGTGGTCTACTCGGCCAAGCTGAAACCCCACAGCCAGTGAGTCTGGCAGATCAGGCTAAAAATCACAAGCTGTTCCTTTTTTCTCTCTCTCTCTCTCCACTTCTTCACCTTTTTCATCAGTGTTTGATCTTTGACGCATCTGTTGAAAACTCTTTGTTCCAAAAAGTTTTTTCTCTTTAGTTTTACTTTTTATCGCTCCTTTGAGTCTCTCCCGGCCACCCTCTGTCAAACCCAGCAGCTCTGCTCTTCTGTGGCTCGCCAGCTCATTTACAGTCGCAGAACTTTACAATGCATTCTTGATTTTAACACCCTTCCTAGTTAGGCTGTGAATCTGTAGACATACTCTCATTTTCCAGTGTCATCACACTCACCCTGCTTTACTGGCGTTTTCAAAATGTTGTTGATCCTTCATGTTGAAGGAGAATATTAGAAAATGTATTCATGTAATTATTCATTCTTTTTTTTTTTACTGTGTTCTTTTCATACACATGTATGCACAAGGGTGTGTATAGGTATGTAGGTGCATTTGTATGTGTAGGTGAATGTTTGTCTTTGTAAATGGGTACGACACACACAGAACAATCTATAAATATATTTTAGGAATTATACGTAAATGATCTCTTCACAAAAATATTTTTCAATACACACAAAAATATTTGTCTTTCCATCTTAAAGGGATAGTTCGGGTTTTTTGACTTGAAGTTGTATGACATTACCAATAGCAGTGTAGTGCATCAACAGTGACTTTCCCCCCGCTGCGTCCCGTGAGCGGAGTTCTGGCCAGGTTTCGGTGTTGAAGAAAGTAGTTCCGGCTACTTGCTGGGGTCACAAAAATAAAGCATTTTGCTTCTCCAGACAATATGCGTTCAAAAGAGTAATACATTTGCACCACAAAACCGTTGTCCACGAAAAAGTCAGACCTCACAATCGCTCGGCGCTATTTTCTCTCCGTTCGTATCACTGCGCGCTGCTGCCTGTCAACTGCTGCGCACCTTTCCGTCAGCTGTTTCACAGTGTTTACATGCTAACGTAAGAGCGAGACCGGTAAATATATTGTTACACCAGAAAATATATAAAAATGGTGCGCACTTGTAATTATCCGAGCTGTAGCAATAAGAATGTGTCTGATTGGCCTTATATATTTCATCGGTTTCCCTCATCAATTGAGAGCTCTTGCATCTGTGGCATGACGAGTTCCCATTCGTGGCAGCAGTAGCTCTCCACCTCTGTCGGCATTACTGGACACTTGGAACAAGTGCACCACCATTTT
>OMNW01018668.1:14776-33253 GCA_900303245.1 Selene dorsalis | reverse complement strand
TTTCCCTCCACCAGAATCTAGCTGGACGTTGGAGCATTATTACATGGTTGGTACCAACAGACGCCTCGTGTCTCCATGGTTTCATATGATATCTGTATCTTCATTCTGACCCCTCAACGCCACAAATATTTCACATTGATTCAAAAATTATCGCGCTCATTTTAACAACAACGCTACTATTTAGAGATCTAGTTGCTCACTGTCTGTTGAATGCTGGTCCTGACGGACTGCTTGCTCTCCCTCTGTTGACATTCAGAGCTCCCTGTCTGAGCTGTACCTCAACTAAAGGCGGAAGGGGAGAGGAGAGGGGGGGTCACACACACTTTAGTTGAATTAAGCGTGGTTTTGTCTCGGTATCTGAAGTTGCGACTTCTCGCTGTCAGTAAGAGTTATAAAAATAGGAAGATATCTGGCCCTACTGTTATCGTTTGTTTCGATTATAGGTGTCACCATTAGGGAAATGACTGTCCAAAGGTCGGCATAATAACAACCCACTCCTGCTGTAGTTTACAACCACCACTCACTTCAGCAGTGACAGCAAGACGAACATCAAGATGAAGCACCTGCCGATCTGGGGAGTGGTTTTTGCTATAATCCACATCAGCCATTCAGCTCCAGGTATATGAAGCTATTCTTCATTTAAAACTATAACTAATAATCTGTACTATTACTGTATTGATAACTGGTCAGCCTATGGGCACATAGGCTCATCTTCAGCCTTATGTATTGCTGCGTTTTTGTTCTCTCAGAGCAACATGGCGCTCATATCTGTCAGTTTCCTGTGATGTGGGGACCTTCCAAAGACTAAATAAACCAGGCTTAATTATACACAATATAAATGATGCCTGAATATTTAGACATGATGAAGATTGTTTTGCTTTATTATACAAGTCTAGATTGCATCTCTCAGCAGGATATAATTGTATTTTACCTTTCTACTGACTTTGTGCTCATGTTGTGACTTGCACCTGAAACCAACAATGACTGTCTTTAGCTGTGGCCAGAAAAAGGAAAGCTCCATTTACTGCCTTGGAAATGTTATTTACACACTTCTAATGATCAAACTAAGCTGACTGGACAATTCCTTCCACTGTAATTCTAAACTTTTAAACACTGAGATTATTTCTGTCTGAGCCAACAGAGCATGATGAGCCGAGACTACATCAACCTGCAACCTCTAATTGATTCACGGCTGTGTGAATTATTGGATGGTTCAGATTTTAAGCATTCAGACTTGTCTTGTCAGTTTGTATTTTAGTTTCCCTCCAAAACCAAGTATATGTGGTAAAAGCAGTATTCAAAACCACTTCCCTTCTGTGAAATGTATGAAGGGTGGGAGGAAAACTGACATTTTTTTATTGCTGTCATAAAAACAGGGAGTGGGTCTCTGGTGATGAGGGTTAGTTAAACATTACCTGGTATCTGGTATCACTTGATGATTTCTACTGAAGCATACTGTATCTGTATTGTATAGTTACTGTACAATGAGTAGAATGACAAGTCATCAGTACTCCTTACCTAAATTGTGACTGACCTTGAATTTATTGTTATCATCCAACAGACTTTTGTAACTTGCCTCCTGCTGAAGGTGAAGGCAAACACTTCATCTTTTCTGTGTATTATGATCCCACCAAGGGTCAGTGCAATCCATTCCTATACAAGGGCGAAGGGGGGAATGCCAACCGTTTTCAGAATGAAAGAGAATGCATAAGAAACTGTTCCGACAAGGCCCAGGATCTCTACCCCATGGATGGTAAGATCATCTTATCCATTTACATTATCAGTCTAATGCAATCATTCATTTTGTTGAATCAAATATCCTCAATTTTAGATATACAAAATGTTACTTATCTAAAAGTAGATGGGCTCAGGTAAAAAAACGTGCTTCTTGGCTGTTTGCGAAGGACTTTGGACCATGAACTTGCTAATGAGCTTGAGATTTATGACCCAAAGGTTTATGAAAAGTAGGACGACACCATCACTTGGGCTCCTCCACGGGGAACTGGGAGACAAGGAGAGGGAGAGAGACTTTGTATAATCATCTGTCACAATCAGATTTTAGACAGGAATCCTTGTTCCTAAAGTGATGATGAAGTCTTCATGTTATCAGTGGAGATGCTATTTTGTGTGTCTCATTCATACATTAAAGCAATGAAGAGCTCTACCATTACATAACTCTTTTGTTGAGTAATTACTGTGTTTCCTCTAAGGCTGTGGAAATATGTATCAAATTGAGTATAAGCAATACGCCCCCAAGTGGTGAGGGAGAAGAACTTCTTTTGACAGACAAGTGTGGACGAAACCTCCCAAGACTTTCAAAACTTGCTAAAATTTTTTTAATAATTTGATATTAAATCAATCAATCAATCAATCAATCAATCAATCAATCAATCAATCAATCAATCAATCAATCAATCAATCAATCAATCAATCAATCAATCAATCACATTACCATTAAAGAGGATGATGTTTTTCTCATTACAGAATCTCTTGCTTGCCACTTCAGGAAGGCCATAGGTGAATGTAGTGGTCAGCATTTGAGGTACTATTACGATGCTATTCACGACAAATGCAAAAAGTTCATTTGGTCTGGCTGCATTGGAAATGGAAACAGGTTTACCAGCGCTGAGAGATGCAATGCCACATGTGCTGGTATCCACGGTGAGGGCAAATCTGTATCTTATCTATATACACAGTTGCTGAGTATTATGAATCATGCTGATACACTCAAAACTATGGCTCATCTCATCATGTTTTCTGACCTGTGATTTGTCTTGAAGATGAGGGTGATGAACTGGAAGAGGATGAGCCAGACACTCCTATTGGTGAGTGGACACACAATGAATTCAGAGTAATATTTTGCTTAAAAATATAATCTAATGACTTGATTGACTCCATGGTTACAATGTTGTCCTCTTTAACAGCGATCATCTGTGGAGTTTTGATTGGTGTCATTGTTGCTGCTCTCTTCATAACCATGATTGTCTTGACTGTTAAGTCAAAGTAAGACTTTTTTTCTTTGTCTTTAGTACTATATAAAGAATGACAGACTGCAACTACACAGCAATAACATTTATAGTTGATGACCACTCTCCTCTAATTATCTTCCTATTTATTATATTCCTTCAGGAAAAAGGAGGCAAACAAGGGAGCAGGGAAAAATAGAGACGCCAAGTCTGAGTCGCCTCTTCGGGAGCAGGGAATTGAAATGGCCTAGATAACAGAGTCATCTCAAAAGAAACATCTTGTTTTTACATGCTTGATTGTACATTATGACTTGATGCCAAACATATCACTTGATTATGACATGACAAATCCAATGTAGATTAGACTTTTTTTTCTACTGACATGTAATAGCAATAATATTTTTGTTCAATTTTGTATTTTGTTTCACCTCAACATGTGCAAAGCAATGTTTCTTAAGTTGTATTTTTTGCTGGGAACTTGTTGCTTTTTTTCATTGATCATAAATAAAATTTTGTTATACTGTAATCAAAAAGAAAATAGAGCTCAAATTTGTCAAATAATCAGTCAACTGAACTGATTAAAATGACAGCCATTCTCTTTGTTTTAAGTTTTTCTTTTTCGAATTTCTCACTTTTTTATGGCAAAGTGAACAAAGTCAGATTTGCATTGTTTTTGGACAAAATGGATGCTAGAAATTGTGAACATTTTATAGACCATAAATTACTTAATAGACACAATTAGTATCTGAATCACTAATAAAATTATTTGTGAAAAAGACATCTTTCAAACACATACATCATTCAAGATAATCAAGAAAAACATTTATATCTAATTTTATTTCTGCTTAAAACATACATTTGTGCTCAGGAGCAGTACCATTTTAGGTTTGGACACTCAGCCTCTCCTGCACAGTTAACTGAAATATTTTCAACTGAGTGATCTCATGTATGTCAGTGTTTCCAAAATACAATTGCATCATCACCTGGCACAACCACTTGCTTAAAACTGTCTGAAGACTGATGCATTTCAAAACACAACACATATTTATAGCCATTTTAGTCTAGCTATTTTGCAGTGTCCACTGCACACTCACACTGTTATTACATTCAAAAAATGCTAGGTTAAAAGACTTAACCCCACCACTGGGTAACTATGGGACATAATAAGTGGGTAGATTTTAAGTCCTCAGTTTTACCATGTAATCCTAATTGCCTATGGATCATTTGTTCAATAATAATAATTGGAAAGAGAATTATTATATATATAAGAATTGGAAAAATATCAATCTGAGCAGGAAGCATGCAATGTTGTTCTCTAAGATGCACTGGAGAAGAAGCAGATTTATGGAAATGCTCAAGTAGAAAACATCTAGGCCCGCATCAAAAGTATAGTGAATGTAGTGTCCACACTCAAAGTACTGAGCTAGCCTACATCATATAAATCATGCTTTCTTACACACTCAGCACGGATACAGTTTTGATTTATATCTATGGTCAAACTTTGTTAGCTTTTTTATTTATTGTTTTTTGTTATAGTTGTTTTTGATTTTTTTTTTAAACATTTTTTATCCCGTTAAAGATGATTACTGACTCTTCCCTTAGTTGAAAACGGCACCAACAAAACTACGCATGCGTGCTGCTGTCAACCACACAAACCTCACAGTATAAGTGAATTTGGTTAAATATCAGAGAATCCAAATGTCAGAAGCTATAAATATGACAGAGAAGAGTGTCGACTCAATCGCGAAGCATTTGCGGCGTTTCCAGTCGACAAGAGGAGTGTAACCGAAGCAGGAAGTAATCCAACGCTACCACTGAATTTTTTTCGTCTTTGTTTTCAGTTTGGCAAACGGCCGAGCCGGCAGACACTACGTCACTTCCTCAAGTTATTTCCATTTGTTTGTGACAAACCCCAGCAGTCATTTAGTACCTTTTACACCAAAGATAACGTTACCGTTTCATTTTTCAATATGTCAGGGTGAAAACAGCATTTCCATCTTTTCTGGAAACTTTTGTTCTTTGTAAAAATTTGCAGGGAATCTTGTAGTTACCAAGCGTATTAGCGTTAGCAAAGACAGGAAAACGTGCGTCCGCGAACAGAAGTAGTTGGCCAGCTAACGTTAGCTAGCTAGTTTAGATTAATAGGCTCCCTATTGTTAGCTGCCCAGTTCCCAGCATCGCTGGTGTTGTGGTGTTGGATAACGTTAGCTTACTTATTCACTACTGTGAGCTGATGGAGTGCCCTCATCTGAACTCAAATGTGAGCTGCGCTGTCGATTCATCCAGGTTCCCTAACGGCACTCCGTCCTCCTGGTGTTGTAACGGTAAGAGCTGTTTGTCACCCTCTCTGTTAACATTAACGCCAACTTCGATGTTAATGTTAACGTTAATTACACATGTCCCGGTAAAAATGGGGGTCCTAACCTCTGATCAAGGCATTAACATTGCCACATGTGTGTCAGCTTGATACTGTAACTAAAAGTCAGTACAACAGCTATCACAAGGGCAACTTACACTTAACAAGGTATAAGTCCTCTTAAAACATATAGATACAATATACAATAGTCACCCATTGAAGAACAAATCGCAACATTATTGTCTTATTAAACTGTTGACCTCACAACTAAGACAGTTTTGTCTTTCATCTCCAGTTTGCAGGTCTAATAAAAGTCCATGGATTTGCCTTACCTGTCAGATGGTCCACTGTGGAAGGTAAGTTAGTGTCTGCTGATTTGGTGGCAACTAAAGCTGCATTCAAGAATGGAAGACATAGGCTACTTGTTTTGCTTTTGGTTGCCTTTATAGTCTGGAAAATGAATCTTACAAGCATGTTAGGGCTGCAACATCCCCATCAAGGTTTTTGTTGTCAGTCAGTGGTCCCTGCGATGGCTGCTTTTAAACACAGCCCTCATAACCTGAGGTTAAAAGATAGATTTTAAGGATTTAGCAAACGTATTCTTACAGAGCTGCAGGTGTATCAGGAGTTCCTACCAACCCTTGTGCTTTAAAATTTCATTCATGTTGCAGAGCGAAGTGTTCATTTTTCTCTGATGAACTTCTTTGAGAAACCGAGATGGTTGGTTTACAGCCTTTTAGCACATAGAAAAGCGATACTGTAAAGACAGAAGAAAAAGACACAATACCGTGCCTTGTATTATACAACATAAGTATATTGTAATCTTGAATAATGTACAATGAAACATTCATAAATTTAACAGATGACAGCACTTTTTAAAGTTTTGGTACATGTCAACATTAATTAATGGGACATATACCAAAATTAATGGGACATGAAATTAAAACATCAGGGAGTGTCGTTAGATGGCCATCTGTGTTTTCCAAAGATCAACAAGGACTTTCCCCTTAGTCAAATAGATGCTGATGTCTTTGACTCAAGTGTAATGGTAATACACACAAGGAATTAACAGATATGGTCTGGTATTTGAGAAGCATCGTGGTTTTTCTAGAGAGGATTTTGACCATAAATTAGACCTATGTACACCGTTGTCTTGTGAAATAATGTGTTTTTGTCTAGATATGTCAATGGGCATGCAAAGAAGCACTTTGAAGAGAGCCAAGCCCTTGGTCTCAGTCAAAGGAAGGGTGAAAAACAGGAGAAAGAGAAATCCCATCACTCTGTCTGCATGGACTGCAGCAACTACAGCGTATTTTGGTGAGTGTCCTTCATGACCAAGCTATCTGTGTCTACAATCTGTGACTCACTGTGAGGCCCTGCAAAAGTGCAGTCATTAAAACGTTTAAGAGTCAAAGGATTCTGATTCCATGATAATGGGAACCAAATGTTTTTTTAAACAGTCCTCTGTAATGTATTGAGGTTTGATCAGTTACTTTGCAAGTGATCCAGAATTCTTTGGTTGCAGGCCACAAACAATCATGTGTTCATCCCCAGTAAAAACATTTACTCAGATTTTACAAACAACATTCTTCAATATTCAATGAAAAACCACTCTCACGATGTATACACCTGTAATGCTTGCAACATGCTACCACATTGAGACACAATGCAGATAAATTGATTAGCACTGTGTTTGTTACGCAAGATTTTGATGATTTCAAATCTCATGTTTAATTTTATTGCGTTTGTACGTCTATGTCTTGTCTGTTGTGAATTTTATAGTTATAGATGTGATGAGTTTGTCGTCAACGACACCAAATCTGGACAGATGCAGAAGTTAAGGGAACATCTTCAAAGTTTAGAAAAGTAAGTACGAATATCGAGAATTAAAGGAGAAGTTCTGTTTTTTGCAACCTGGACCTTATTTCTAGCATAAAATACGTTAATTTACTCACCCATACAATTTTGGTGTAACTTGGAGTCCTTTGGACGCTATTTAGATCCATTCGAGATCCACGTATATCCATATAATGGGAGTGAGGTGGCATCGACAATGCAGCCTCTAAATAAGACATTATCTGCCACGAAACTCGTGAGTTTGGAGTTGCCTTGTTACTGTCATCCAGGGTTTTTTACACAGGTTTTTACTAATCTAACTACTTCGATGACATGAATGAGCCGTGCTGCGGTAGCGCACAGCAGTAACAAGGCAACTCTGAACCGCTCTGACTCACATGGTAATAGCACTGGCGATTCATAACAAAATATTGGTGAAATGAACATGTTTCGTGGCAGATGATACCTTATTTAGAGGCTGCATTGTCGATGCCCCATCACTCCCATTATATGAATCTACACGGATCGTGAATGGATCTAAATATCGTCTGAAGGACTCCAAGTTACACCAAAATTGTATAGGTGAGTAAATGAATTTATTTTATGCTAGAAATAAGGTCCAGGTTGCAAAAAACTGAACTTCTCCTTTAAGTGATTTTTTTTTTTGCACCATTGTTATACCATTATTAACTCTATTGGAAGGGGACCATCAATGTTTTGATAGAGGATTAGTGTCCAGGTAAACTATTCTTCTCTCTTCCAGCTCAGTATTGATGGGTGACAGACAGAGGAAAAGAAAACTTCAGGAAAGCCCTTCTCCAGATGGCAAATTGTTAAAAGACAATGTAAGTGCCTGAAAATATTTTGATTGTTCTCTTTTGTAAGAAGAAGCAAACTAGTTACCCTGCGACTGTGTCAGAAAAGATTGTTCTACCACTCAGCCTTTGCACATATTTTCCTCTTCATCACGGGACAGGGCTCCAATAAATAAGTTTTACAGAGCTCTATGGAAAGTTACGATTGTAATATCTCTGAATATTAGTGCAAATCTTCAGCTATGTATGTGTGTGGTGTTTAATACATGTTCATAATAATGTGTCTCACTTTCCTTGTCAGGATGGGGTAGCTTTAGGTGCTACAGGTCTGAGGAACTTGGGCAACACATGCTTCATGAATGCCATTTTGCAGTCTCTCAGGTAAGGCTCTGCACTGATGAGGTATGTGGGTGGTAAACTGGGATTGCAGCATGGTTTAGTAGCTCAGCCCCTGTAGACCCAGGGCCCCACGACCAGTCATCCTTTATTAATGCAGTCTGGGGCACAGTCAGGGGGATTACATGGGCTGCTTGGAAACAAGACACAGTTAAAGACCAGATTTTCCAACCAACACTCATTTGCCTGGTTCCTAAAGGATTACACTAATTGCACTGTGTACAAATTCAGTGCACAATGTACAAATGAAAATGTAATGGCATAGATTTTAAAAGTGGAAATAAAGTAACTAGTGGCGCATAATCAAAGTGTAGATGAATGTCAGGAGAACTGTTGAATGACACTGAATCTCGATTTCTGAAGTCCTTAGTCGGACACAGTAGTTGTGGCAACGCAGTTTTAAGTGCAGCTATATAAATATGCCTCACAATGCTATTTTTATGCACTGGTGGGAAGCTACAATGTCTTAAAATTGGAGTAGCCAACTCAAAAAGCATTGTGGTGTCACAAAATCAAAAGTAGGAATTCAGAGCAGAGAATGACATAACAGGGCAAATTTCTAAAAGGTTGTTTGTCCTTTGAATCTACAACTTTCTCTCTGTAGCTAAACATACCATTGAGTGAATAGTAACTAATGGCTGCTTGTTTGGACACCAATTTAAAAAAAAAGTCTTGGTCTGGAGGAGAGTTTACTCAGTGGTTGATGATAGTCTTCTTACCTGTTGCCATTTGCTAAATTTTGCAAATCTGAGGAGATATGTACGTTATCACTAAATGTTCTGTGTCTTTAACAGCAACATCGAGCAGTTCAGCTGCTATTTCAAGGAGCTGCCTGCAGTAGCTCTACGCAGTGGTAAGACAGCAGGAAGAAGGATGTACCACACCCGCAGCCAAGGGGACAGCAGTGTGTAAGGTCCTCTTCTGGAGGAGGGGTGATTTTTGGGGGCTGAGTGCAATTAATTGTGAAATGAATTTCAGCAAGTATGAAATTGGCAAAATTGAATGAATGAATCACGAAAGTTAAACTTCTCAAAACGACAGTAATTATCACAAAAATATTGCCTGGAGTATTACAGTTTTTAATGTGTTCACATGTTCGGCATCGGTATGTCTTTTGCTGTGATAAATTTTCTTAACTCAGATGAGTGTTGGATGCTTTAGGGTTGGATTGTGCCAGGTTGTGCATTGTGGCAACAGGCTTGCTTTCTCCTGGTCAGGTCTTTGGTGGAGGAGTTCAGGAAAACCCTTTGTTCTCTGTGGCAAGGGAACCAGACTGCCTTCAGTCCAGACTCCTTGTTTTATGCCATATGGAAAATCATGCCAAGTTTCAGGTATGCCAAACTGCGCAGAGTATTTGCCAGAATGAAAGTTTTCATACTGAACACTTTATTTTTCAGTTCAGTTTTCTGTCCTTGTGTTGAAGTGTGACATGTCGGAGTCAAAATATTGACTTATTGCAGCAGTGTAATTTAAAGCTGTGTTTGTGTGTCCAGGGGCTATCAGCAGCAGGACGCCCATGAGTTCATGCGTTACCTGCTGGATCACCTCCACAGGGAGCTCCAGTACAGTCGGAACGGGGCGTCTCTCCAAGTCCCACCTCAGGATGGGGTCAGACTCTCCACAGGAGAGGGCAAATGCTGCATGTAGGTCCATCTAACCTCGCAATCATTTGTGTTTGTGTTTTTCTGTTTTTCAGCTGAATTTATATCGACCAGTTATACACATTTTGCACTGTAGTAGTTATTCTGTTACCCATCCATGTCCTAGGGCTAAAATAGTCCAATAAGGTGCACTGTGTTAAATTTCCTTGCTTATTTTCATATTGAAAGCAGATTAGTTTTTTGACTGTTCAGTTACTTGCTGATGTCAACCATTTTCTAGTAAGTAACCATTCATTGACCCCCCAGGATGATGATTAGGGGTAATCTTTGCTTATACTGATGGAACACAGGGAGATTTTAATATATACCCATTAAGCGATTTGAATTTGCTTTATGTTTGCCTCTTGATTCATTATAGAAATGGGACTGCCAGTGTTGTCACGTCCATTTTTGGTGGAATACTTCAGAATGAAGTCAATTGCCTGATATGTGGGACAGAATCTCGGAAGTTTGATCCATTTCTTGGTAAGTTTTTGTCAGTGACTAATCATTTCGTCACCACTGGTGATGCTCTTATACAAAGTAAAGGAAAGTCTCTTAGGGGTATAAAAATCAAGCATGATATACAGCCTGATGTTCTGTGACATCAGAAAATTAATTTTATTCTTTCCTTTTTACTCATAGATCTGTCTTTGGACATTCCCAGCCAATTTAGACAAAAGAGAAGTAAGGACCAGGAGCCAGGGCCAACATGCACCTTACGTGGTAAGTTTCCTGATTCCATGATGTTTTTGGCGGTATCACATTATAGTTGCCAAATGTTCAATGGCATCATTTTGTATTTTCTCCGTTTTGTTTTAGACTGCCTGCGTAGCTTCACTGACCTGGAAGAACTTGATGAAACCGAGCTGTACTATTGCCACAAGTGTAAAAAACGCCAGAAATCCACTAAGAAGTTCTGGATCCAGAAGCTGCCAAAGGTAGGAGACGGAAATCCTCAGTTCATGTATTACACTGACTGATTAGTCTGTGAAATGTGCTCTAGTGTAACTGGAACTTCTTTTTTTAACCCCAATTGTAGGTTTTGTGTCTGCACCTAAAAAGGTTCCACTGGACAGCCTTTTTGAGAAACAAGGTTGATACCTATGTGGAATTTCCACTGAAAGGCCTGGACATGAGGGGCTACTTACTTGAGGTGAGCTCAGACGCTGATCGTGCAGAATATGCATGATATCGGTTTTACACGGCTGTCTTCCAGCCAAGGGATTTCAAAGAATAGTAAAAAATTCTGTGGCAACAGAGGGCTTTTTCAAAAGAAGTGAGGAATAATAAACTGAAAATGAAACAGGTACAGCATAGCTGGACAAAGTCAACAGCCAAAGTCCACGCAAATGCCACTGTAGGTAGCATAATGGGTCAGAGGTCAACTACTCATTCAGGCCACTTCTCTGTGAGAATCAGCAGCAGTTCTGTGGCCTGCAAAAGCACAGACAGTGCCCACACCACAGTATGCAACACAAACAAACACTCATAAATCCTCACTTTTCTCAGCATCCGCTCTTTGGGAAGATTTAAGGAGGTGATGGTCATTCTGGAAATTTTTGTTGGCTTTACTTCAGTTGTACTTGCAAGGACCATCAGAAACCCACAAGAAACTAATGTACTTGTGCCAGTTTTAAGCCTTTTACAATGAAGGGGTTTGGTAACTTAAAACAGGAGCCACTAGTGGCACTGTGGAAAAATCATCAAGGAAAATGCCTGACAGCTGACTTTGGTAAAACGTGGAAGATGACTAAAGAGTGTGGTGTAAATACGGAACAAACAGAGCAGCCACAGACAGCATGAAGAATAGACAGTTTGAAATTTGAATATTACAAAAGGTCTGTTTATGTGAACAAATTGCAATAGCTCATTTGCAAAACTGGTGATTTGGTGAAACTGAATTTTTCCAGCCCACAGTCAGCTGATGAGAGAATGAGATGATGCAATGAGGTCACTTTTGGCCTCTGCTTGACCGGAGACAGGCCACATCTGGAAAATGACGGGAATTGTCTTAAAATGACATTGTGTACACCCGTTGAATTAGACGTTTTTAAAATAGAGCAAAGAAATTTACATTTTAAAGGACTTGGTAACAATAATGGGCAGGCCTGTGTTATTCCAGTACCTCTTATAGTGTAATTATTATTTATCAAGAGCATCGCAGATCTCCAGCCGGTCATGTGGGATGAGTCAAGAGCATCTGTTTAGTGTTCAGGAAGACAGCAGGGCTGGACTTGACGTTGTTAGATTTGTACCAAAGCATTAAATACAATGTACTAAGATTCTGTGTCAGATACCAGTATTCACCTCTGAAGTGTGTGAATAGCAAGGACCACCAGAGGGCGCTATTGTGAAGCTAATCTGTTGATGACAGGCTTTACAGTGAGGAAACCCCTTCAAATTATTCAACTGTCTCTTTAAGTTGTATCATTTTTTAAGTCAGTGCAGCATCTTCTCCACGTATTAAAACATTTGAAGCTTTTATTATACTGCCTCTGTACCACCCACTATGTTTGGATTTTGAGACTAGCATTATTTTTATGTGAAGCTTTAGATTTCCCTGTCTCAACCAGTATGGAAGTGAGACCTCAGGCTCGTATGCCCACTCAAAGCTGTACACTGTATTTGTACCCTCTTCTCTGTCTGCTTTCATCTCTGGGCCACAGTGGTGTGAGTGGAACTGAAAGTTCAGAGAGGAAATTCTCATCTTGATCTTTTACGTTTGCAGCCAGAGAACTCATTACCAGGGACTTGCCTGTACGACCTTGTAGCTGTCGTAGTGCATCATGGCTCTGGGTGAGTTGTTGCTCAGTGTTTATCAGGTTTGAGCTCATGATTTATTTCAGTCCCTAGAATGTAGTGAACTGTTATATCAGTGAAATGTCCTTTTCTTGGAACTATCTTACATTCAGCTCACAGAGAGACAAGTTATAATTGATATCCACAGCTGCAGGATTTAAGTGTCATCTGTGTAATTCTAATTTGCTTTTTTAATGAGCTCCTTCAAGTGCCTCAAGCCGCAGCATCTTGATATCGAATGTATTCTAGTTTTGCATTTGTGACCATGGCAGCGCAACCAACAGCTGCGTCCCCACATGGGAAAAATAAATAAATCAACTGTAAATCTATACATTATCATCAGCTGTTCAGTTCTGCCTGCTGCTGCTGCAGTTGGCTGTCAGTCACTCCACTGCGGTAAAAAGCCTTATGGACAGCTGCAGGTTAAAAATTCATGAAACCACTAAATGCTGAAAAGCATTAGGCTGAGAGTCCTTGAAAATGTGTTTAGACATGCCGAGAGCAACCGTTAATTTAAGTGCTGCCGTTTTTCCCCTTGGCCTCTGAGTGGTGATGTTGCACTGCTGTGGAGCAGAACACGTCCTTGTTTCAGCAGCAATAAATCTAGTCTCTGTCAGAAGCCACGGAGCAGAAGGTAATGTATACGTCTGTGTTCACAGGGTTGGATCGGGGCATTATACAGCATATGGCAGCCACAAGGGCGGCTGGTACCACTTCAATGACAGCACAGTAACTCTGACCAATGAGGACACAGTGAGGAAAGCCAAGGCCTACATCCTCTTCTACGTGGAGAGGACTGGCCAGGTGGCCTCAGACAAGACTGCCACGAACAGCACAGCCACAAACAAACCTATTGTGGACACGGCAGCCGTGGACGGCGTCAGTGTTTCCTCAGGAGCGGCCACTCAGGACAAGGCTGTGGGAGACACAGTAGCCACAGACAGGGTGTTGACGGATGTGTCAGCCTCACACATGGTTACCTTGGACGAGAAAGCCTCAGATAATGCCACGCTGGAAAATGTTGGCACGCACACGGCCGTGCTGGATGAAGCTGACACAGCGTCAGCGGAGGCCGCAGCAGATAGCGATACCTCAGACAAGACCGCGACAGAGGAAGCAAGCCAAGCTATACAAATGGTCGCACAGTGATTTCTCAGGCTTCGCCGCCTCAGACCAGCTCCTCACTCCATTTGGGCTCCACCTCAGCCACATCTCTCACAGTGCTTGATTATGATAGTTAATTTTCACGTTAAATATATGTGCAACTGTTTTGTTTGTATGACCTGCATGACGGCATCATGTATAATTTGCTGCTTGATTTTCTTTTGTCTGTTTGTTTGTTTAGTATGACTTTCTGCATTTATTACCTTGATGTTGTATTCCTCAGACAGGTAGATTTCTCGATACCTAATAGATTCCAAAGGTGATCGTTTAAAGTAATGAAGTAAAGCTTTAGCCTTGGAAAAACCTCAGTTGGTCCAATGTTTATCCTAGACTGATGAGATTCATTGTGTCAAGACAGTGTGTCATTGTAACATATTTGGAGTCTTCGTTGTTTTTAAAGTTTCTAATTTTATATTTTCCACCTCTTAAGAAGCTCATAGTTTCTTTTTTTTCCAGGTATTAGGGGAGATTAGGATTTAGAATGCAATGCATTTATCGACTGACAATTGCTCATTAGGGCTGTAGAAAGTTATTTTAACCTCTTGACCAGAACCAATGTGAAAGAAATGATCATTCTCAAAGTGTTTTGTTTGTCTGTATCAGTGCTGGAGAATCTTTTAACATTTTATGTTGATCTGAAATGGGCTGGGACACAAGCCCAGATGAAATTCTCTTTTAAATTATGTATTGGACAAAGTGAAGTGAATGACAAAATACAGAAGGAGAATCTTTTTGTTTTTTTCAAATGGTTGGTCTTCTTTTATTGATCATCGGTCTAAAAAGAAACAACAACTTTAATCACAACTTCCTCCAAACTCCTTTACTTCAGTAGTGATTCAGGTAGTCCATTACCACAACCAGACAATCTTTGGCAGTGATAACTAAACAGGCAGATAAGGTTGTTCTTTGTATCATTAGGTGATGATATGGAACTGTAAAGAAAAATATCAAGTTTTAGATCAAGGTGAGTTTATTTGTGCCACACTTCTGGCTTCAGGAGCTGTTATACAATTACTTTATGTTCACAGACAGAGGTTTGTAGTGCACTGAAAAGTAAGCTTTAGGACAGATGGATGGACAGTGGAGGCAGATTTGACTCAATCAGTCAATCTACATAATAATAATATAAATCCTTCACAGTTAACAGATTTATTGTTTGAGACGTGCTTAAAGTCTGGTTTTCAAATGCGAGGTTTTGCTGCATTTTCTTTCCTGGCATTACAGTAAAGTCATATTTTTGAACAGATAAGTCATTTGAAGACCTTGGACACCAAGATGTATCATTTTTCATTATTTTATAGTAGTATGTCAACTAAATGATTTTCCAACGAGAAACGGAAATGATACATAGTTGCAGCCCTCAATCCCAGAAAAAACTTAGTCCTAAGGAAATCATTGTTTACTTATGATTTAAGTGGCATTTACTGTTGTTGGGTTTTTTTAGAAAAACATTTTTATCTTCTTAGAGAAAGTTCAAAATCAAAAATCTAAAATAAAGATAAATATAGAATAATAAACTAATACAATTTTTCAAATTTAAACATAACCTACATATATTAACTTGTTTACCTGTGATGTAATATGATTACTGGACACATACACACCAGAAGCTGTTTCGTGTTTGTATGCCCAACACCCTTATTATGGCCTGTAATGGAAAACAGGCTTTGATATGTTCAAGTATGACCTTAGAGGAGAGAGCGAGCACTGTTTTTTTTTTTTTACCATGCCATTTTTTTCCCCCCTCCCTCTAGCGAACATCTCCACCCACACACACACACACACACACATTCATAAGAGCTCCCATGGGACACGTGCCAGCCAGTCAGCTTTCTCGCTCAGGCAGAAACAAGCGCTCCTGTATGTTGATGAACAGCTGCTCGTCCTCGCCTGCTCACAGGTGGCCATGGGCTCGCTATACTCCATCCCCCAATAATGACACAAGTGGCCTTTTTCTCCTCCTTTTGCTTTTCCTCTCGGAGGCTAGATCACAGCTGCTAATAATGAGCTCACACTGCATTGTGTCGATCAGAAGTCTGGTTAAGGACATTTGGACACAGAGAGTCCGAGTACAGACTGAAACCAGCTTCCCAACAGGGGCATTTCCCAATGTCCTGGGTGTTTTTTACAGGTTGGTGATAACAGGGGAACAGAACGTTGCTAGTAATGCAGTGTGGAGTGATGACTTGTATATAATGGTATTTTTCCTTTTGCCATCTCAGTATGTCCTCTGTGTTCCAATTGAGCAATTTTAGACTGAGTCATAGTTCACCGTGTTCCTTCAGGCAAAGTACTACGTAACAGTGTTTGTGCTCGTGACTTTCACTCACATGAAGGGTGTAGCCTACCCTGTTTAGGTGAGGACTGAATTATTAGCCTCAGCAATTATCTTGAATATAACAAGGTAAACCTTTGACGTCGTAAAAATGGATCATTCAAAGCTGTGTTGTAAAACTGCCACTGTACAGGCTACAATTACAGTAACAGATACTGGTTATGAGTTTTGTGCCACCCTGTTTGATATGGATAAAAGAGTACATTATTTTGCCTTGTAGGTAGTGTGACCTAACTGAAACAGCATACATCTGAAACATCCCCTTCGGGACAGAGGTGTGAGGACTCTTTGTAGATTAAGAAATTCACAATTAATTGCCTCCCTAAAAGTTTTTTTTAATTCTCTACTCTCCCTTGCTAAAAACACGTCAATGTGAAGAAATGACATGAAACATTTTGGAGGGGATTTAAGTCTCAACAACAGCTGCACATTTTAAATAGAGGAGTGTTATTGTATGACAGTGCATTTTGGAGGTGCTTCTCCTTTTACGTGTTAGTCTTGTCTGTCTGTATGCATGTGAGAATTAGGCCAGGGCGGTGTAAACATCTGGCCCATTCCACTGCTTGCTGTCTGTTGCGAGCCATGACAGATGGAAAGGGAGTGTATGGCTCGAACACTTCCATCTTTGACTACACCGGCAGTTGTCTTCCTAAAATAGCCTGCACTCCACAGCCTTATATGTGCAGGCCTCCAGCATGTGCCTGAGAAGGCATCATGTATCTAGGCCACACAATGCGGGCTGTGGGCTCATTGTTGCTGTCTGCCAGCAGGCCTATCGCCGCCCCAGGGACGAGGCCCTTCTTTCTGTCCCGGGACAGCTTACCATGCACCTCACCCAGCTCAGCCATGAGTGTCTCCTTCACCTCTTCTCCTTCCTGGACAAGGACAGCCGGAGGAGTTTGTCATTTACCTGTCAGCAGCTGCGTGAGGTCTTCCTGGACCCCAGCCTCTGGAATCTACTCCGCTTCAGCTCGCCATGTCAGCTGAGGAGAGACAACTTTGTGCTGGGACCTTCACTGCGTTACTTGACTATTTGCTGGTATTCCAGCAGGGTCCTGCAAGTGTGCAACATCGAGGACTGGATGAAGACCTCGTTCCAGAAGGACATCTGCAGCAAACATGAGAGCCTGGTCAGCACTTTCCTGGCCCATGTCTGCCATATGTGAGTGTCTGTGTGTGGTTCTCCTCTGCTTTGTCGTGTATTTCAGAAGACACCTGACAAAATAATATTTCTAACGGTCAGTGACAAAATACAACATCAGGAGATGGATAAAACAGCACTAGTGACTTTCTGGCTTGTGGCCTTTTAAACAAAGTGATGTCTGTGACCTGTCCTAACCTGTGCAGGCTGCAACTACTCCAAGCAAAAAGGAATTAACATTTAAGAAGATGGAAAAATAGGTCATAGAAAATAAACAAACCGTCCTTTTTCAGCTTATTGGTTCTTATATACAACCTCTCATAGCTATCCTGTGACCTGACTAGGCTGGTCTCAAACATGACCTTAGAGTTTAATTCACACCACTCGAAAACATCCACCATTCCTTTTTTTTCTCCTTTTTTGGGGGGTGGGAGTCCGTGTTCCCGTCCTGTCACATTATCAGTCCCTGTATCTGCTTTTTTTACAAGGCAATGTGAAAACGCTTTCAGGAGCCCGCGGTTTGACTGTTTTTAGTGATCAAACATTAAGACTTTTGGTTTAGAAATTCTCTTTTTTTAGACGTGTCTCAGGCATGATCAGTTTTTCAGGATCATTCACACCCACCCCAGGGAACAAAATAATTTTCAATTTGGAGGAACATGCATTAGTGAAACTGCCATGTTAAGTGTTAGGCAGCAGGGAAGAAAATCATTAGAAACAGATGGTGTATCCGGAGCTGGCTATAGAAACAGAAAAGTGACACATCTGTGGGACATAAGCCTAATTCTATTAACTAACATAACTGTGGTCAGATATCAAATTATATTTATTCAATGATGTGACAGTTGCATTTGATAGGCCACTGAAATGTAGCCTTATTGGCTTTTGGCCCCTGTGCGCTAGCTGCATGCAAGAGTCAGCCTGGAGAGGTGTAATGAGGTCTCTGGATAATTTCTTCGAGGTAGCCAGTAATAACCGTTGATGTGAGGGAGCATGGCCACCGCAGCTGGCTGGGTGGAGAGGAGA
>OMNW01018668.1:0-14672 GCA_900303245.1 Selene dorsalis | reverse complement strand
GGGGAAGAGGGGCTGGCTCATGCAGCTCAGTGTATGACCCTGTGAGGATTTCCTGTATTGTGAAATTTTAGACGCAAGACATGCGAGCCGTGAGACCAGTCAAAACTAGAACCACCTACTTTGTCTGGGTCCCTGTAGCCTATCTCAACGCGCTCAAGGCACACTCACTGCATACTGATAAACCCTCCCAAATAGTCTGAGGGAGAAGAAAGCAAGTGCACGTGACAAAGTGGGAGGGGACACAGAGAAGCTGTGGGGGTGATAAAGAGTGATTTAGCTGCAGACCCTCCTAGTCAGCTGCAGACTGGATATTTACGCAGGCAGGTGGAGCCTACAATTGGCTCTTTGTTGCTGTCAGAGGAATGAACATGTGCAGCTGTTTCTGCCTGCCTCTTCCTGGATAACACTCCACGCAAACTCTGACGCCAAGCTCATGTCAGTCTTTTTTTTTTCTTTTTTTCTTTTTTTATCTCCATGGAAAAAACTGTAAAACATAGCATGTCAGCGGACCTCTTTATGTGCAGTTTCTAGTGTAATGCTCCTCTCCTCTTGCACAAGACGAGCACAGCAAATCAATTCTCATAGTAATTTGATGTTGATTATCTTGACATCACAGCATTAGACTTATGTAACATGAATTAACATGTTAAGTGTGCCATGTAGTGTAGGTTGCACAGTGGGTGGTACAAGAAGCTTTGGCTTTTATGGTTAAAGCAGTTCCATTCCACCATTTGGATAAACTGATGCTTGCTCTCAGAAGCTGAACACAAGTACATATGAGTGACTGTTTAAGTTCTCAGTTATGACTTCTGGCCACAGTTTCAGCTGACAGCTGCGTTTAGAAGTGTTCACCACTGAATTTGGACAGTAAAAAGGCATACAAAAGCTATTTAGGATGTTTGAGAGAAACATTTTCTCTTAACAGAGCAAGTGAGGGGAGTGTTAAATATACGTCTCAGTTCCTTTTCAAGTTCAGTGGATAATTTGACCAGACAGAATACCCGTCAGGAAACCAAAGAGGTCATTAGAGAGATGATTACAGGTTAGTGGTGTGGTGCTCTGCTTGTGCTCAGCTCAGACCAGACTGCCCCTCTGTGTCATGTGTTTTAATGGGAAATACATCAGATCTCAATGGAAACACATGCAGACGTTTCAGTGGCACATGGTATAGATACAAGTTGTCAGCAGGCAGGGCAAAGAGAAAATAAGGTAAGTGGATTTGAAGAGGATAGTTTAAGACAGGCAGTTAGGCAATTACCTGATTTTGTGAGATAAAAGCAACAGCACTTAAGGAAACGTGTGTAAACCGAGTGACTGTCGGGGCTGGATTACGTAACAATAGTTGAAGTGTTTTTACACCTATGATGTTTACCACCATCTCGTGCCTTCAGTCTGGAGGCACACACTTTATCAGGGAGCAACTGAATCTACTGTAAATGCCACCGGCTTTGAGCTCCTGTCATTCCACTGTTCTTCCTCCTCCTTGTTTCTTTTAATGTCAATACTGTGTAGTCACATCCGTGGATAAAACCCCACATAACCCCCCGCCTCCGATGCAATAATGAAACAGAGCACGTGGATTGACTATGCTATCCCATGTTCAGAGGTTACTGGGGCAGCAGCCTCAAACACTTGCAGGCAACTGGAATATGTTTGGCTCACATGTGGTAAAGTGGTAAGATTATGTAAGTCTTTATGTAATCTGCATCAGTGAACGTGAATGACATCTCCGGTCCGTAGCCATCTGAGCGTCTGTCTGCCAGCTCTGTACTGCCAGTCTGCCAGTAGGCTGCAGTGCACTCCTCATACTGGGTGGAAATAAGCAGTTACACATGCATTTTCATGGAAACAATTCACATACATTTTTTTTTAGAAGTCGTTCCTATGAAATTTTGCATGAGAAAATGTTGTTTTGTTTTTTTTTAACATGCTGTAATTCATCAAACATCCTGTAATTGTTCCGTGCAATAGCAACATATTCCATTTATTCACAAAAGCTTGTTAAAGGACGGAAACTTATGGGCCCAGTGGGACACAGTGTAAAGAAAAAATAGCTTGCTCTGGGTATTGAAAACGTCTGTCTTTAAACAGATCATGTTGCTGCCTCGCAGCAGTGTTGAATATATCTCATTCACATATGGCTCAGATCAGGCCCCCTCTGATTTACAGTATATGTTCACCTCTGTTATCTGATCCTAGTCAAAAGATCTGACAAGTATTCATCCTCCTACATGCCAAACAGCATTGCTTACTCAAAACTAGTCCTTCTCCAAACAAATTCATTCTGCTGTGTAATATAGCCTAAGGCGTGATGAGTAAGGGTGACTCAAAACAGGTCTAGCACTTGTTGATCTCCATCATGTGCGCAAACCTGTCATTGGTTAATGACGTCACAATCACTGTGTGTGCACACAGGTGCCCCAACCTGCTCCAGCTGACCCTGTCTGGCTGTGGACACATCACTGACCAGGATGTGATCTCCGTGCTGCAGAGCTGCCGGAAGCTACGCCGCCTCCACCTGGAGAACTGTGTCCGCATCACTGACTGCAGCCTGCAGGAAGGTGTTGTGGCTCATGGGAACAGTCTGGAGGAGGTCAAGGTGGACTTCTGCAGGAACGTCACTCAGGAGGGGCTGCAGGCTATCAGGGAAAAGAGGCCGGGCATCCAGCTGAGTGCAGAGAGGAGCGCTGATATGATCCCTGACAGCAAGCCTGTGGAGAAGGTGCCGCTCAGGAGGACGCTGCAGAAAGTCTTGCTGTTCTCCTGAGGGAAGTGTTTCACATGGAAAAATTGGTGAATGGACTTTTGTGTTTTTTTTAACTTTTTTTATTTGTATTTAAAATAAGTGTTTTTGTACCTTTTTTAATATCTTTTTGTACAACATATGCTGCATATGAATCTTCCTTATGTGTCTTTCAAGCACTGTTCCACATTATTCTCACCAGGGGGAATTACACACACATACACACACTTATTTAACAGGTGGCCTCGTCAGTTATTGATAATGAATACAGTGAATAAAAAACAGTGTAATGGTGTAATTTTAAAATTCTATTTGTCATCATTGCAAATACTCCTATTGACTTTCTTACTGAGAGTTAGCTGAGAAGACTGATACCACTCTCTTGAATGTGCAGAAAACATGAACACAGACACTTGGATTTGCTCAAAGACTGGAGACCAAAAGTGAAAACAAATAAATAAGTCATTTAACATTCACTACTCCAGTATTTAACTTGTAATTGTATTGTTTGATTTAATCCATACAAATACTAAAGTGAAAAGGAACTTTGTTTGTGTGCAGAGATGTGTTAATGTGATCAAGTCTCAGCAAGAAAAATGAATAAGCATACTATCCAGAAAAAAAAAAAACCTTCCTTTACTAGCATAATATAGCTTAATTAAAACACCATCTCCCCAGAGGGAGTTATGCACACCAACATGGTACAGAAGAACAGAGGTTGCATTATTGCACTGTGCTCTGTGTCTGTTATTGTAAGACATGTCAGTGCTGGGAGGAAGGGTTCTCCTAGGGCAAAGTGGCCGTGTGCCTGAGCTGTGATTGGAATCATGTTATATAAGACTGTGAGACACATGAAAGTAGGTTGATTAGAGGAGTGTGTCTGTCTGTAAATGCCATGTGACAGTTTTATTGCAGGCTGCTGGGGCACTCCATGTCTACTGTGACTGCATCTATAAACATATGTTATCACAAAAGGTCATCTTAATGAAGAATGAGATTTTCACTCCTTCCTACCAGGACATGTGCTGTTAAGATATAATGCTGTATGTAGCAAATCATTTGTTAACTTTTGCCGTTCAAGACCAGAATTGATCCTGTTGTGATTGTCTTAATTTAAGTGTGCGTATGTGTGTTTGCGTACGTGCGTGCACGAGTGTGTGTGTGTGTGTGTTTTTCAACATATTTTTTGACTATAAATTCAAATTTGTGATGGACAATAAAGTTGTTCTGAAAGGAAATCTGAATCCCCACAATTATGAAGCCATAAAAAATTACATCTGCCACAGTTTTCAGGTTTATAACATTCTTTAAAATAAACTACTCGCGTTCAGTGATGGTGTTTATTTTTTACTATAATTCAAAAACAATCACTTATATAAATGATCATGATCCCATGTGGAATCACTTCTGAAACAAAATCGTATCTAAATATACCTTTGTGTATTGAGATATATCTGTATTGGGGTGTTATTGTGGAGCTGCAGTACTTCTTGACACAATGATTGTAAAAGTTCTCTTCGCTTCATTATACAAAATGTTTTAGTAGCAATTTGAAAAGAAGCCACTCGGCTTTTAAGTCATTAGATGAGCATTATGAGCACCGCGAGGAGCAATTTCATCTTTCCAGTAAAAACCACGTCTTTGCATACTGAGACGATAAGAGTCAGAACACATTTAAATTACAAAGATCACTCTCTCTCTGTAATAGCTCTGTATAGGTACGTGGGATCCCTATTACACTTCATATACCAGACTTACTGAAAACTATAGTGCAGAACACAGTGGGTGAAGATAATACAGCATGCTCTATTTTAAAACAAAACAATGTGTAATTTTCCTATGAAGAAAAAGGCCCAAACCAACTAGATAAATACAAGTCTGTTATTGCACTGAGACAGAGGCTCACTGTTTCGAGGCCAAACAGCAAATGCTTTATTATTTACTATCAAAGACACACGTGTTAATGGCAAAGTGGTTGTCACAACAGACCATTAAGAGTTATGAGTTCCAGGTGTGAAAACTCCTGAGGTCCATCTGGCTGCCTATACCACTACACCACAAGAAGAGGAGTGAGACATGTAACAATGCAACACTTTCAAGACGTCACTACTCGGCATGTTTTCTTCTGGGGGCAGGTCTTTCTTTTTCTTTCTTTTTTTATTTGATCCTATGAGATCAAAAAAAAAAGAAAAAGAAAGAAAAGATGTCAGTCTTGATGGACCTGTTGCCCAGATGCGTGTCCTTAAAAGCACTGCATTTTGTTGTGTGAGCCATTCAGTGTGAGGCAGCTGCAGCATTTTTTGTTACAGCAACAGTACTCGTGTGTTGTGTTACTCCTCCTCCTTTATGCAGCTCCTTCATTATATCTGCATTGTGACTAAAGTATCCCGGCACAGCCTTCGCTGTGATGGAATCCAGTGAGAAGTAACGATTTGTGCCGGTGCACAAAAGGCCAGCTTGTGTTTGAAAAGAGTGGCTCCGAGTTAAACAAGCATTTTCTGTGTGAATGATTTGATATTCAAAGTATTCTGCAAGCTCATAAATGTATTGTAGGGAAATGAACAGTATCTGTCACTGAGATCTCAAACACTTCATGTCGTATAAACGTTCTTCTCTACTGGTGTTTTCAGTGGAGGCATGATCTCCTGTGGGCTCAGTTGTAAAAAAGACTGGTATGATTTCAATCCTCCAAGATCAAATGTGGACCCCCACACGCGCCTGTCTCCACTTTGGTGTATTAAGGACCTAAAAAAAAACTTGCTTAAGCAACTTTCCCTGAGGTGGAGCAGACTGCTTTTTGGGGGCAGGGGATAACTACGCCTTCAAACAGACCACGCTTTGCAATTATATCCCCTTTTTATGAGAACAGTCTGGGTTCATGTTCACATGTGCTTAAGTTGAATGTCGTGCCAACTTCAGCTCTCTGGTTGAAGCATCAATCAAGATGAAACCTTTTATCTTTATGACACAGCCTCAGAAAACACACTCATTCATTTGAATGCCCGAGGACTGTTCGAACCAGACGGTTATGTTGCCATTTTTCACCTTTTTTTCCACAACTTATTTTTGGGCTGTGATCGTATAGTGGTATACTCTGCGTTGTGCCTCTCTGATAACTCCACCACTGAGGACACAAAATTGTTTTGATTTAGAATTTACTTGTTTGCTGATTTGCTTTGCATTGATTTATAAGCAGCATTTTGAGGTGAGGTTCATTTGGATTATTCAGTATAGTAGTACAATCTGTGCAAATATGTCTTTTTTAAACTCATCTTGTTTGTAAATTCTTAGTTTGCGCAGCAAGTACAAAGCAGAATAAATGTGAAGTACAAGTAGCCTACTTCAAAATACCAACCTGCAGGAATGGATGCATGCGCACATGGTGCGTTTGAACCAAATGAACAGCAAGATTTCAATTGGTCCTGACAGAAAATCACGAAAAGCCTAATTCTGGTACTGATTAATTTCTCTGCATTAGAATAACAAATTTCATTTAAAAAAAATTTGAGCCGTGGAAAACAGCTTCCTCTCTAATCATTTTAATTAGCTGCTCTGCTCTCCACAAGTGGCATCACACGGAGACACGAGAGACTGTTAAGCTGAATAATGTGAATGATGTGGCATTTTTTTGCATGTAGTTAGGAAGATAGATGTTTATTGCATTTAAATGTGAATCACGAGATACAGAAGTGTATCTTGTAATGATTTATTTGTGAGTGTAATGTGTATTTTAAAATGTATTATTCTAAACCAGCTCCCTGGCAAGTGACAGCAGCATATCAGGAATCCAGAGAGGCTGCAGGTTTTACTGTGTGTAAGAAGCCATTTGAAAAGTGTGATCTTTAACTCGTTAAACTCCTCCCAATAATGTTGTTTATTTTAGTTCCTAAGCTTTCACCAAATGATTCCCATAGGCCATCATTTAGGCCAAAAAGGAATGTTAACCCCATGGAGTTACAGTGGGTTTCAGCACCTTTAAAGCATCAGGTTGTTCACAGTTTTTCAGTCGCATTGTTCCGCGATATGAGACTCATAATAGATGTTCAAAGCCGATACAGCAGAATCATCCATTTTCTTCCTCGCCAAGCCCTGGCAGCACAATGCAACACAACCTGTGATAGTTTTGTGAAAAACCCAGGTGTTTTATGGTGGAAGCAGATAAAACAGCCTTGAGTTGCTAGCTTTAGGCAGAGGTGGCCACAGAGGTCTGGTAAGGCCTGATAAGCTTGCATCTTTCTGACTCACACTGCCTGAGTTTTTCATGTTCAAACTTGTACTCTTCAGGCCCAGTCATCCCCAGCCTCACTTGAGGCTATTCATTAGATTTTGCACAGCCCCTCTTGGGGCCACAAAAGACTTTCTACATCTTGTTTTCCTGTGTGTTGCAGTACTCCCCATGAACAGTAAATAGACTTTCGCGGGTAATACCAGTTTCCCGTAATTTCAATGTAGTTTGCCATAATTCCAAACCAATACCTTTATCTTCCTACTGCAGCCCTAACACAATCAATGAGCCAATTGTTACAAGCCCCCAAAAAGGACAAATCTGCTTTTCGAAAACAGGAAATTCACAGTGCTGCCTGACATATCTTCGTATGTAAAAATATATTCAAACCATGCTGTCAATCAGGTTTTGACAACTTTTCCTGCTGCTGGGGTTTGTGTAGGAAAAAGATATAAAGCTAATAGATAACCCACTATAAGGCATACTCAAGGTTTTTGAAAAGAGAAAGAAAATATAATTGTCTGAGCTCATAGAGAAGCAGCACAAGCGGTCAATACAGGTGAGATTCTACTATAGATATGACCTTGCATAACAAACTTCAAATCATTGTAAACTCTTTAATTGGTTTTATCCTCTGTTAGCTGAGTTAATATAAAATGTCAACAGAGAGTTAATATTATTGTGAATGGCCTTAAATGACAGATGTTAGACACTCAGTACAAAGACCTTTTGGGGGTGGGGGTAACATATATCCTGCACCCTGCCATTAGCAGAGCAGATCCACATTATAATTTATAGACGCTCTCGGTATGCCAGCAGGCAAAGATCCAAGTGTTATCTTGAGGATTCATGCTGCGAGAAGGCCTTTGTGGAGTGAGTAGCACGGGCCTTTCCCTTGTGTGAAATATGAGCTGATAAAGACAGGATGCTGGTGGTAATAGAGGGCGGGGGGGTTGGACTGAAGCAATGGAGGCAAAAAGGCGAGCTATCTGAGCCCTGAAACCTGAAATCAGCAGTTTCCTGAGAGCCTTATAAGGTCAGCCATGGGAGGCATTTCCAGTATCCAGCCACTGATTACTCACCCCATAGAAGGGGGGGTGGGGGTGGTAGTAGAGACATGAGGAGTGGGAAGGGAGGAAAGGAAATAAGGGCGGGTTTCTGTTTTTTTGATGTTTGAGCACTATGTGCTTGCGATCGAGTGCTGGTCCGGGCCAGACTCAGAGAGGACATCTGAGCCTGTGTGTGATGCAGAGTCACTAATAAATGTGCTACGTTTTATGACCTAAAGCTTTATGGCATGAGAGTCTGGGGTGTAGGCTGTAACCTAAAACTCTATAGCAGCAATGACTAATGCTGTCTAGACAGCCAAGGCATTATCTTCTCTTGCATGAGACAAGACACAAATAGGTTGTCAATTCTTCATTTCCTTCCACTGTTATCAGACGCAAATATTCATGAAAAGCATATTTACCCTTGCCTGTCTTAGCTGATCAGACATTCCAGCCAAATATCTGTCAAGTGTAAATGCAAATAAGACACATTGGAACAAGTTGAAAATTTCAATTATTCAAGTTTTCAAATTTTCAGGATATCCGTGTGGCGTTTGGATGTGCACACAGAGCTAACAGTAATCATTTGACTGCAAATACCTCGCTCTCATTTCTCATTTTAATGGCATTTCAGTGCTTGTTGCATCTGTGTACTTCAGCGCTCATATGTGCCATGGTGCACCTGCTTGTGTAGGTGTGAGTCTGCCCTCAGGGCCTCATCTGCAGATGGAGAGACCATTTTAATAATGGAGCAGTGCTTTGATGCTCCTCTCTTGTCCTGGGATACTTTATTCTTCATATTTCTCAACTCTAAGGCTCCTTGAGGCCTCAGTCTTGGGTGGAGTCTCAGGAGTCCTTGTTGTAGCTGAGGCCACAGCTGTGAATTATTTAGAGAGCTCTAGTCTTCTATGTCTCAAATATAGGCTACATAGCATATTTATATCGTAAAAGAGACTAAGAATAAGAAAAAAACACATTTCTTACAGCAACAACAGACTTTCTAGAACACACATATGACATTACAACATTTCTCTATTGCTCCCTTGGATTAGTTTTTTTCCCTGCAGACCTGTACTTATATTGCGCAAAGTGTTGAGGAGAGCCACACTGCAAAGAGTCAGGAAGGATGATGCAGAGCAGCCTTCTTCCCAGACAATGAAAGGCCAGTGGCTCAAGAACACATGGATTTCAGGAAAGAGACAGTGTTTGTGTCTGTCACCAAAAAAAAAAGAGAGAGAAAGAGATTGCTTGGGAGCCGACACACAGAAGGAGGTTTGACTCAGTGGTTGGCAGTCTCTCACCTCCCACTTTCACACGTGGTGAAACTACATTAAGATTTTATTCCAGTTCATTTGCAGCCCTTGCTGAGAGAGCTCAGTATTAATCCTCTCTCAGTGAGAGATTTACTGAACACACACTCTCCTAACAGTTAAATCTAAGGCACATCCCTCTAAAATGAGGAAACTATATTGAAATTCAATTCGTTTTTTTTTTCTTCCGCATTACGGTGTGCAGACTGCAGTTTCCACATATTTTCATGGCGTGAGTGTCGCTTCCTTTCTATCATCCATAAAGCATCATGTAACATATCTGACTGAAAAGGTAGGTCTTGAGTAATCCGGTCGCTACACTGATGGCACTGAGGAGATAAATGGCTGTTCTCATTTACTCACTGACTTTATTCAGTGCCATTTGTCTCCTGGTTTATAACGCTGCAGATAACCCTTCCTATTGCGCTGGGAACAATAACACGCACAGAATGTACCTTTACATTTTCCTGATGAAAACCTTATCCCATTCTTATCATCCCCATGGCTTACTGAATGGAATAAAAATGGAAGGATGGCAAGTGTATTGGCTTTAATTCAGTTGCGGAGAGGCACGCAGCAGATGTGATCCCACACACATGTACATCTTATCTCTTTCAGTCACCATTATCTTCAACCCATAAGAGATGTTTGAGATGGATGGGCAGAGTTCTTGCCACAGACAGATGATACAATGCCCAAGGTTGTGATGGATGGCGGGATGGATTCAGAGTTTAGAAACCAGAGGTCACCGTCCATTTAGAAAATACGTTCCCAGGAAATTCAGAAATATAGCATCAAAATCCAGATGATGCAAGGAACAGCTATAAATGGACTATTTACATATATGTATAAAGTATATGTGGTCAATTTTGATCCAAAATGCAACAGCTGTGAAAACAGAAGTGATGGATTGCTCATTTTAACAAACAGAATAATACAAACAAGCTCATGTTAGTACCTAATGATATCATAATATATTTGTCCTGGTCATCATAAGCAATTAGATTTTTTAATTGTGTATCAAATTTGATACACAAACACTAAACCTATTTCTAGTCATTAGGAATGTCTAAAGAGAAATTTACATCAAGTTACATCAGGTAATGTGAGGTACATCCAACTACCTACTTTTGGCATCTTTTCAAATGAAGATGCTCCAGATTGTGTTATTGACAGACCGCTCCAGAAATCAACCTATTTTCATAACAATATGTATTTATGCACACATTTCTCTTTCTCCCTCGATACTCTCCCTACGATCTAATAATTCCAATTTTGATTTCCCTGTGGTTCTTAGCTAACTTGTTTTGGCCCGAGGCATACACGAAATAGGAGGCAAGAGCACACAGAAGTGGGGCTACTGCTCCCCTGTGAGCCAAGGATGGGTCTATTTGTGGAGCTATTTCTGTTTCTGTCTGCCAGAGCATCCACAAAGGCTGCTGAGCTCCGGCCAGAGCGCATGTGAGGGAGTAACTGGAGCACTAAAGGGGAAGACAGTGAAGACACTGATGATGCTCCTTGGCCGGGCTTTAGGCAAGGACAGAATCAAACACAGAGCAGGATGTGAAGGAGCTCACTGAGCTGATATCGTACACCGTGTGCCATTTGCCTCTCCCCCATGTGGCCTGGTAATTAGACAGGCAGTATGAAGGCCCTCTGTGTCTGTCGATCACAGCCTCTACAGAGAGGTTGCTTACTTGGACTGGGCTGCCTCCCCAACTGGTCACACTCTGCATGGGATATAGGAAGACAGCCAGCCTCCTATGACGTGAGCATGGATGGAGGACAGAGCAGCAGATGACATGTGCAAATAGGAGTGGGAAGCTGAACAAAGCACGCTCATGAGTCACAGCATGGGCACGAGTGCGCTACTTATAATGACAGGCTTTCAACTTGAGTTCATAATGCGTTCACTCTTTTGTTGTCAGCACTCAAATTGCAGGGGGAGCATAGATGGAAGGCATCAGAAACAGAGAGAGGAGCAATGGGTTTTCCAGCCTTGGTGAACAAGAGTAAATAGGCAGGTTCAATATTGCCTATATGTTCTGTTAGAGGCTGAATATTGAACATGTGCTTACAAGCAGCAGCTCCTGATCTAATATAAGACAGACTGAAGAGACAATAAGCTTGATTTATACACCTCATTGACATCTCTTTGAGCAGTTTTTCTTAAATAGAAACATTAATTTCATTCATTTCTGACATTAATCTGTCTAATTATGATCTTTATACCTTTATTGGAGTTGATAATTGAGGAATTTGGATGAAATACTGAGATCACGGCACAATTCAAGAATAGAAAGAATAATACTTGAATGTAAAGGTATTACCGTCAAAATCCAATTAATGTCACAAAAGTAAAAGTGTTCATTATGCCAAATGGCCCTTTTTATTGCTTTAGATATATCATTATTACCACTGCAGTAAAAATGACCAATTTCAAATTGTTGAAAATTCAAATCCAAATCCACGTCTTTAGGGATGATCAGTCGAGTTGTGAAAAAGTTCTCACAACAGATGGAAAACCAAGCAGTTGTTACAGAACAATGTTTCCTTATGAAACATAGTAGAAAGATTATAAATGCAAGTAAAGACATAACCTGCACTTTTCACTACAGCAATGAGACATATACAAGATGGGTGATACAGTAAAAGCCAACAAAAAGGTGTTTTAGGATTAGTGACTAAGTATTTGAGTCAGCAGGTCTCTGAACTCTGGATCACCTTCCTTCCAAAAATGTTGCTGAACTCCCTCATGTTGAAGGCCACACAGTGTGACTCAAGTTGTTAATATACTCATCTAACCATTTGGTGGCCCATCATGGCCTCTGGGCAGGGTCACTGTTATCCTGCTTCACCATTCTTTTGTTGCTGTTGTTTTTTTCTTTAATTTTTCACCAGCCTGTGGCCCATAGTGAACCCTGCCCTCCCCACCCCCCACCCCCGACCTCATTCACATGATTTCCAGGATGATATACTGTATGGCTAAGTGTGACATTTTAGCTGGCTCTGTGTGAATGTTTTAGAAAATGACTTCTGTGACAGGTCAAGCTACACCTCACATTTCACACTGTGTCTTGTTACATTCTGACTCAAAAGGAGATGCCAAAGGTCAGGTCAGGTGCAGTACGAATAGCTGGGAGGGTTTAGTTGTCAGTGCCTTCCTGCAGAAGATCAGTGGACTGAATATCTACTTTTGCCCTAAATTCTGTACTAACCTATAGTGTTTTGATAAGTTGTTCACCAGTGTCATGATGGAAAAGGCAGCCCCATGCTTCAAAACTGGCAAAAATTTATGGCACGTAAAAAAATGTTCCTTGTGGTTTGAATTAAATTGCACAGACATTTGTGTCAACATTCAGAGTTTTGTTCCAGCATAGTATTACTGGCTGGGTGAACTTAAGGCACTAAGTGCAATAAACATATGTCTAGTCATGCTGACAGATGTTTTAAAGTTGAATCCACAGATTAATTAATGATATGCGAATGTTTCTGAGGGGTTAGGGTTAGGTTGTTTATGTGCTCTTTCACTGATGAAAAATGGTTTGTTGTCTTTTCATTTGAATTATCCACAACTGGGAAAAGCCTTGGGAGTGTTACAACAACTAAACACATGACTTGAAGACTGATTTTGTTCCCATCAGACTAAAGCTACCTTTTTTTTTCTTTTTTCTATTTAGCTGTTTCCACCTGTGTTCAGTCTTTATACTATATACACATACATATATGTGTATATGTGAAAATAAGTAACAATTTAGCTGTTTAGTATTACCACTAGCCACTTTGGAATAATGTGTGAATACTCCCATGACGTTTTTTTTTTCTTTCTTTTTTAAATTTATGTTCTTACCAATCTGATCCACTGTGTAAATTCAACATATCATTGACTGTGGATTTAAACTGGCAAGCAACACTCATTGAATGAGATTGAGTTAGAGATTAAAAATGACATGATGTGGGGGTCACAGTTAAGTCACAGCAGGAGCAGGAAATATCATATGTTCCTGAGGTGGCTCGACCCAGAGCTCATATTTTCATAAGAGAAGAAGAAAAAAGCTCCACTGAGGCCTAGGACAATGAAAGGTCACTGTGTGTTAAGCACCAGCAAGTGCACGGTCACTTTACTTCTCAAGTGTTTCCTTATCAGGTGCAAGAGAGATGCCGTTAAGACACACTGCGTCTTTTGTCATTTTAGGGGCGGAGGAGCTGGTGATTTCTGGTCGTGCTTCTCACTCTTAAATCATACCAGTGTGACATGAATCTATGAATGAGATGACTTTGAAATAAGGCAACATCGTTTCTGGTTCAGCAATTACTCTTTGTAAACAGAAACACACGCTAATCCACTAATTGGTTACTCTACCCTAATACAAACACACTAAGGCACGAAGCTCAACACACTCTACACATTTACACACTCACACAAAAGTGCACAAACCCATTGACCTGCTGGAAACCCATCCCCCACCCTCTGTTTCTCTTTGCTAAGAAATACCAGCTCCGTGGCTCCTGGGCTCAGCCATCTGTGACACCCTGAACCTACTGACCTTGTGGAAAAGGAGACCTGTAAATTAGCCTAAAATATTTGACTGAAACCTGTCCTCCTGAGGATCAGTTGTCAGACTCAACGTGCTTAGCCATTTCCCCTCAGATCACACCCCTTTACCGTCGTACATGTGCGTCTGGTTTGAAACTGAAACATACATCAGTTTCCATTACATCATGCATCTTTCTTACATAATTACATATGTCTGCTCCTGATAGAGAAATGTTTAAATACACAACATACTTGTTTAAAAATGCTCACAGGTTGGTTTTCTGGTGTTGCACTTATGTGTATTTTTGCTCTTTCCTGGCCTTGTTACTTAAAAAGGAGACATGCAGTCACAACTGCAGACACAGATATCTATCACAGAGGAAGCTGTAGAGCTGTATCTGGAAAAATAACCCACAGTCTCACTACACGGTCACGTTTTATTGACTAAATGAAAATACCACAGAGAGGATGGGCTTAACTCGGGCTGACTCCAGCCAACACAGTATGAAATCATAAGCAGGAGCAGCTTCACATGCACAAAAACATATATGGAAAATTTAGTGCTTTGTGGGAACAGAGAACATATCATTCAGAAGTTCTGAGGTTTGCAGCAAAGGAAGATTTAGTGCAGGATAAATGGCTGTAATGTTCAGTGTCCTTGACTGGCTTAGTTTGTGGCTGTACATAATTAGCTGTGTGACCATTAAACTGTTTAACCAGAATCCCACTGAGCTGAGTTCCAACTGATGCTGCTGCGTGAATCCAGACCTCCTTGGAAAGTTAATGGGCCATGGGGGGGGTGTTTGAG
>OMNW01018667.1:0-17905 GCA_900303245.1 Selene dorsalis | reverse complement strand
GCACATGCGTGTCACTTCCCTCTCAGCCTTCTGGGTGGACTCTGACTCCTGTTGCTGTGCTGCAGCCTGAAGAGTTTGGTCAAATAAAATGGAATACGGTCATTAAAAATTACAACAATTAATTCATAAAGTGAAGAAGATATGTAAAAAGTCTGTCAGAAGAAGTGACATTTTACTCACAGCTTTGACTGTCATCACCAGGCTTCCATAAGTGAAGAAGATGAGAAAGACAGGAATGAAGAAGTGGACAACAAACATGTAGATGACGTATGATTCATTGTTGAAGCCTGCAGCCAGAGTATAGTAGTCAGGTCCGCAGGAGCACTGAATGCCTTCAGGGAGGTACCTGTGTGAGATTGAAGAAGAACCATTATTGTAAACAATTAGGATTTTGTTCACGTTTACCATTTTAAACATGGATGGTTTGTTTGAGTGGTTCTCCAAGTTTTTACCTGGACCAGCCAAACAGCGGGGGTCCAGCACATGCAAAAGCCATGATCCAGGTAAAAAGGACTCCAGCTCCTGCATGAGTTGAAGAGAATTTGAAACTTCCCATGGGTTTGCAGACGACAATGTATCTCTCAACAGCCAGGACGACCAGAGACCACAGAGCAACTTCACCTGCAGAGAGAAAAGAGGGAATCGTTCAGGTTAACTTGCAACAACAGTACTGAGCAACATTGAGGAGAAATGTAGGAATCGGCTGGGTCCTACAGTATGAAAGACAATATTTGACATTTTACCTCCCAGTGTGGCCATGAATCCCTCAACAGCACAGGCAGTGGCTCCGAGAATGAAGTAGCCATTAACAGCAGAGGTGATGGTGATGGTGAATCCAAAGGCGCACATGATGAGACCAGCCACAGCCAGGTTGACCAGGATGTAGTTGAGAGGTTGCTGGAGTTTCTTGTTCTGCATGGTTACCAGCAATGTCAGACCGTTGATGGGAGTCCCAGTGCAGATCAGGAAGAACATGTAACAAGCCAGCATTCTGTAAACCATGGGATCCACCATGTAGTACTGTGGGTATTCAAAAGGACTTCTAACAACCCCAGTCCTGTTGGAAAAGGGGATGTAGAAGTTCTTTCCCTCTGTGCCATTGGGCTCGATTCCTCCATCCCAAGCCATTTTGGTTGTGTGTTGTTCTGCTGAGCTTCTTCACCTAAAGAACTCAGTGGACACAAGAATCAGAGTGGCAGGGTGTGATTTTTATACCTCAGACCTAACCCTGTTGTCAAATTGCCAAACTCAGATTACAGGATTGTGGGGGAGTGCATCACGTAAAAGAGGCAAATCCGAACACACCGGATAAAGAGGCCAGAGCCAAATGTAATTTTCCCTACTTTCCCGTTTGAAGGGAATTTTCTTAATCGCAACTGATGAATAGGAATTAAGTTCAGTCAAAATCTTTTGGCACATTATACATTGAGAATTTATTCCAAACAAGCTAATTTAAACAGAAATAATGAAGATAATGTTCATATCAGCATATATAACTCCCTTTTGGGACCACATGCATGTATTCAACAGGTTGTTCGGAACATGAACCTGGAAAAAAAAAACAAAAGATACAGTCGATTATGCTTTTCAGAGTGCTACACTTCAATTAGAGGCACATGCACATGGGTATTCTCATGTGACCACTGCATGTGATGAGCCAAGGAGAAAATCCCCACTCTCTATCATAGAAAATAGTTTTCACTTTTCCTTTATTTCAACAATACAGGGAGTTAGCTGAGAGGGCCAGCTTTTTTTTTAAATCTTACCTTACCTTTCTTTCAGTGATTATGTCAATACATGATGTAGAATGTTTTAGAGTTTATGCTAGGCCAGACCCACAACCAAGCATTTTCACTATCTCCCTCCATAGTAGTGAACTCTAGGTGCCATTATCTTGATTGGATTAACCTCCGCACTTCACCTCCAGTGCCCTGGCTGTGATGTAGCAAAAGCTTAGTCTAACAGGATTGCTACTAGGATTGGAACTAAAATGCTAAAGACTTTGCTAATTTGTTAGCCTCAGCAACACTCTCAGTGGCCTAGAACATCCAATATCAAATAATACCTCCTGTTTACTTCAAAACAGCCCATTCTTAAGAATGAACAGAAATCAAAGGAGGTCAAAGGACGGGCGGAAGGCTGACAATTTCCATTCTTCTTTTAACCGTTAGCCTGAAAGCTGCTGTGTGCTAACAGCCACTTCAGTGTAGGTCTTTGCTTGTTTAATAATGTTTTTTCTATTCTTTTTTGTTTAATGTAGTTTTTTGTTTATTAAATGCAGTATTTTTTTGTTAAATGAGGGGTCTGTTTGTTTAATGTAATCTTTTGCATGTTAAATAAATGTTTTGTTAGATGCAGTTATCTGCTTGTTGAATGCAGATGCATGCACTCTTTCAGCACTGTTTACAGTGTACATTAGTGTCATTTTCAAGTAGTAGTTAAGTGTCCCACATAGCCTTAATCTGTAAATTACATGCTGTGTGACAATTTACAATATAGTATGTAGACCGAGAAACCTATTCAGTTCTAATTATATATATATAATAGTTTTTGCGTTTATCTGTATCTTAACTTTTGAATGCCGCATGTGTGTTCAAAATGAACTGAATTCAAATTAATATGTAACATGTTTAATATGTAAACCGATGACTTATTATCTGACTTCAACATAACCCAAACCCATTGACTGTATCTCAGGTGGTATCCACATTATCTGCATTAACCATCTAACAAATTAGGTGGGGAGAGCGTGGAACCCATAATAGTAATGGGCCCCTTTGTTTTGGAGGAACTTACTCTTCATTGTTTTGGGTTTTTGTTTTTCTCAGTGTTCACCTGATGTATATTCGTTGCAATAGCAACGTTAATATGCAAGTAGGTCAATTTAAGGTCATAGAGTAGAGGTCAAAATTAGTGTAAAGATATATCAAGTGAACTGAGTAATGCAAATCTGTGAAAACTATTGCGTTTTGAAAGTGTAATTAAAAAGCAGGAGGAAACCTGTAGCCTGCCTAAATATAAGTACTATGTACTAATAAGTACTTTGCTTTGTTTTTTTGTGTGAGCAATGAGTAGTAAAATGCATGTTTTACACGAGGCATGTAAGCGTGAATGTTAGGGGCACGTACATCATGCAGTGGACCCAGACAACCTATCAGCACAGCCACATTATGCTGAGCTGCTTGTCTTTCTGTATACCTGTAACTGCAGCAAAGGAATAATTTAAACTTGTGTGGAACAAGTGATGTGGAAAACAATTTCCCTCCAGAACAATGAAGTCTAACTATTTAACTTTACCCACTTTACTTTATAGTAATAGAGCACCATCCGGGGTTAAGATCATTAATAGATTATTTCTATTTACCTCACCGGACCTGAAATCTAATTTTGTTAATTTGAGGCTGTCACCATTTATAAAACAGGCTTAGTTAATTGATGAGGGATTCCACACATCCACAAATTAACTAATTGTTCATCTACTTACTGAATCAGTTACCAGCGCCAAGGAACAACAACATTCATTGCCATGTTGAACGGGTCAGTGTTTGCAGAGACTTTTGAATACTCACTGTTATTTTATTATAGACCTGGGTAGATTTCTAAATGCTTGTCCTGATCAGACCTGGAACCCCCGATTGGACTCTGCTTCTTGGTCCATTCCAGGATTCCATTGGATTGATGAAGAAACCACCATTCTCCACCACCACCTATTAACCTGTAAGGGATCCACAGTCATGTTTGGAGGTAATGTATAAGTGACAATTTTAGAACCTAATGTATATACTTAACATGTGTTTGCTGTGGAAGTTTCTCATTGCTTTGAAACAATGTGTTTCTACCTAAAGGTCCTTGATATAGATATTCATGAAAATATAGCTTTCCTCATGACATTACTCTTCAGTGTTAATGTAATTGTTGTTGTGCCCAAATGTCAGATTCAAAGTAAACTTTAAAACATAGGCAAATAGATATCTTTAAACAGGATGGATTTGACGTGTAAGTCACTTCAAGCTGGTATTCAACTATTCTGCAAAAAGTTTTTGCCAGTTTTATTTTGCTATTATTGTTGTTTATAAATTTATTTATTTATTTATTTGAAGTATTATTAGGTAGTATATCACTTTTCTGAATCTGCTATATTATATGAATGTGGTTTCATTAACTATGAAAATACAAGGAATGTACAAGTACTGCTTCTGCAGCAACTCATACTACCACCAGTGGTAATGATATTTTGCTTTATTTATACATGGTAACTATCAACCAAAGTGTTTTAAGAAACACTTGATCCAAATGAAAATAATAACTCATGTCATAAAAGTGACCCAACAACAGGGCGTTGTATTGCTTGTTGAGTTGTGCATGCGCCCCACATACAGATGCTATAGTCCTCACTGCAGCTGGCCACCGGCTGAATCCCCCAGTGTTCCCTTTGCTGTGGATGTCATTCCCTGATTTCCTATCTATCTCTGCAGATCATGCAAGAGCTGACACTTTCTTCCTCTGCCTCATGACTTGTGTTTATAATATTGAACAAATTTTTCATTTTAAATTCAATTATAGTGTTATTTGTGTACATGCCTATATATGGCAGTCTATCCAAGAAGAGCTGAATAGAGTTGTGACTTTGTGGTAGATACTTGAATAAGTTTTACCTATCATCCAAGAGGCTTCTTTAGTTGTGTGATGACTGGAGGTAAGATACTGTACTCTAAAGTACCAACAACAAAGTCCAGTTTCTTTCAACTCAACCTGGACAACTACAGTGCATCCCTGTCAAGATTCAAAATTCAAAGTGTTTATTATCATATGTACAAGAGGAAACATGTTTCCCTGTACAATGAAATTCTCACTTTGCTGTCCACAAAGAATGCCAGCAGTATAAAATCTAATTATAAAGAAGATATATAATATAATATACAAGAATAAAAGCAGATACAAACAAAAGCAAAGTTCCAACAATGAAATGAAATGTACAATTATACATGTGCAAAAAGAAAGTGCTGTTGTATGGGGTAGTCCATGGTTGTTAGACCACCTCATGAAACAGCACTTCTTCAGTAATCTATCTTGGAATATATTACAAATGGTTGCCACGCTTTCTGACACATTTGTCAACCTAGGGCCTCTGGCTGCAACCTTCTCATTGTGTGGGCAGAGAGAGAGGGATTACCTACACCTACAGCGTCTGAGTTTTCTTCAATTATGAGGGCATGGTTCTGACTTTAAACATCTTTATGTGTGTGAGCCCCTTATCAATGGCTGCAAAAAACCTCTTAAGATCCTTTGCTTTCTCAACAGCAGAAACTCCTTCCCTCTGAGTTTAGCCCATGATAATCCTGTTATGTGCTGATGAACAAACCTCAGTTCTCAAGAATATTTGTACTGGAAATAACATCGATCTGCTCATAATATTTAATGATACTGCCAACACTTGAATTAGATATATGTGATGTTTATGACCATTAGGAGTAAAATAACTAGTAAATATTTTTCTCATTTTAGAATTTTACTTCCTTAAGCCCTCTTCTCTCGCTGCCTTTGTCACCCTGTGTGCATCACTTGTGATATTTGTGAATAAGTGTAAGTACTGCAGTAAGAATTGTAAATTATTTACATACAATAAAGACCTTCACTCAGCTCATGGTGTTCTTCTTTCTCATCTCATTCAAGTGTTATTGTGTGTAGAGACTGATTTTACCAGTTTGACATGCGAGTGTCTTTGCAGGGATTGTCAGACCCCAGCTGTCGTCTTAACCCTCTCATGAAGTTCCCAGAAGGACAAGGGATTAACCAGGCACTTGTGAGGCTATGGTGTCTGTGGAGGGATTTCATCAGAGAGATATCTGCAATACTTTAAATCCGCTATCATTACATGACTATCTGCACTTTACACTTCAGCCTTGGAAACATTTATCTGAAAGTATTTGCAGCTGTGATGTTGTCACCCACAGACCAAAAAAAAAAAAAAGTATATAAATATATAAATAAATCTCAAACTAAAAGTATTAATACCACAACAGTACTCTATTACATATTAAAATTTTGCTAGTTTAAAGTACAAGCATCTCATATAAGTGCCATAAAAGTAAGTAAAAGTACTCATTGTGACACTTTACAGGATAATTTATACTGTAGTATAATTATTGATGCATTCATGCACATGAAACTAACGTGACTGCTTTGTAGCTTGTGAATTTGGGGCTAAAATAAATCATATCTTTTTGTAGCCCATCATATCAAATCACAATTTATTTGGTTCTCATATTTTGTATTTCTGAACCTGTAAAGAAACTAATGACAAAAGTCACCCGATCAAATAATTGCAGTGGAGTGAAAAGTATAACATGAGCCTCTAAATATAATCAGCTCAAAGTTTCAGAGAGTAGCTATTAGGTTTATTCCAGTACCTTGCAAATGAACTTAAATATTTCAGTGAGTCGATGGATCTTGGAATACCTCACCTGAGTTTTTCCATGTCCAGTCTGTTGCACCTTGTAGTTTGGCCAGATCTCTCCAGAGCTCCATCCCTCTGCACCAACCACCTCCTCCATCACCTCCTTTCTCCTGCTGTTAAACCGTCCTGCCCTCCCTTCTCATGAACCAGTCTGCCATCCAGTAGTCTATTAAGCTGGCTTTCTCTCCCTGCCTCTCCTGCACCCATCATTTTTGTTAACCAACTGATTTCATTTCCATGTTTTCCCATACTGTGTGTTGTAAACTGTCCTCTTGTCTGTATACAACATCTATGTCACGTCTGCCCGTCCTGGGTGAGGGATCCCTCCTCTGTCTCTCACCCTGAGGTTTCTCCTCTTTTTTTTCCCTGTTAAAGGGTTTTCTTGGGAGTTTTTCCTCAGTCGATGTGAGGGTCTAAGGGCAGAGGATGTTGTAATGATGCTGTGTAAAGCCCTTTGAGACAAACTGTTTGTAAAAATAAGCTATACAAATAAAATTGCCTTGCCTTGCCTTGCCTTGCCAGTCTGTGCAGTGCAGCATTAACGGAGGAGACTGTCGAGGAACACAAGGCGAGCACGTATAGACTTATGGTGTAAGCTGTACTACTACGACTACGAACAGTAGCACTCCAATCCTTTCGAGGTTTAACCATGACCTCGATGACTGAAACCCAGCCGCCAATCTGCACAATGAAGTTTTTACGAAACAATGTTGATCACTATTTTCACACACTACAACCCCGAACATCACCTGAACAGCTGCTTGGACAACAGTATCAATCACTGATAAACCAAGGAAAAAAATAATTATTGAGGAATACTAATATTAATCAATTAATTAATTAATCAATTAAATGAAAATTAAAAAAGGCTTGATAAAATAGTAGAAATAGAAATAAATGTAATAATAATAATAATAATGTAATAAGATGTGCACTAAGACTGAACAGACTGAACTCTTGTCAAGCTCGTCTCCCGTCCTTCCACCAACTGTAGTGCCTTGCAGATAATGTTAGTGAGACAGACACACAGGTGAGTTTCCCCAGCTATTCCCTTCGTTCTGGACTTACCCGATTCCCAACGATCTGTCAGTCATTTTGGCGAAAAAAAAAACAAAAAAAAAAAAAACAGGTGATTTATTCTGCTGCAGAATAAAGGCGAGAAGCACAACACTGTGGTCAGCGCTGGGCGGCACTGTCAAGGTGTGACAATCAGCTAAGCAAAGCCCACTGTTACGCACTGTGGGCATACATCCATATATCATCACGCCAACCACTGTACAGTCGAATACGGTAAGTAATTATAAAAAATAAAAAAAATAAAAAATAAAATAAAATAAAACATTTAAATCATAATAAAAGACCCCCCAAAAAATCTACTAGCCTACTATATTGAAGGACAGTTAGAATGATTCCCAGCTGTTCATTGGCTAGAGCAGTAACTTTAAGGTTTCTGCCACAACAGCAAATAAGCCCTCCTTACATTAGAATGTATGGAATACTGTAACAGTATTTCCTGCCAGTTGATCTGTTATTACTGTTCCAAATTTAGATAGAAAATAATGAGGCTAGATTTGAAACATGTGACCTTTAAGTCACTCTCCCTTATTGCTTAAGTCAATTATCAATCAGTCTTGAGCTGGTCACTTCCTCACAATCCCCCCTCCAGGGAGGTATAAAACAACACCCAGGGATGCATGCTGCCTGTGTGGGGTGGGCTTACACCAGTGGTGACTACTGAGTGACCTTGCGCACACTGTTAGCACTCGCCATCAACTTAAGCTTTCCAGCAGCAGCTACTGAAAAATGGCTTGGGAAGGAGGAATCGAGCCCAATGGCACAGAAGGAAAGAACTTTTACATCCCCATGTCCAACAGGACTGGGGTTGTTAGAAGTCCTTTTGAATACCAGCAGTATTATTTGGCGGATCCCATCATGTACAAGCTTCTAGCTGTCTACATGTTCTTCCTGATCTGCACTGGAACTCCCATCAACGGTCTGACGTTGCTGGTAACCTTTCAGAACAAGAAACTCAGGCAACCTCTCAACTACATCCTGGTCAACCTGGCTGTGGCTGGTCTCATCATGTGCGCCTTTGGATTCACCATCACCATCACCTCTGCTGTTAATGGCTACTTCATTCTCGGAGCCACTGCCTGTGCTGTTGAGGGATTCATGGCAACACTGGGAGGTGAGAAAGAAGGAACACAAGACCTTTCAGGAATTCTAGATATTCTATTTATTTTAATTGCTCACCAAATGTCCTTTCCTTTCCACAGGTGAAGTTGCTCTGTGGTCTCTGGTCGTCCTGGCTATTGAGAGATACATTGTCGTCTGCAAACCCATGGGAAGTTTCAAGTTCACTGGAACTCATGCAGGAGCTGGAGTCCTTTTCACCTGGATCATGGCTTTTGCCTGTGCTGCTCCTCCACTGTTTGGCTGGTCCAGGTGATGCTCGCAAATCAATTTCCAAGTTAGCCACCAGAAGCTGTCACTTTGTTAGTCCTGAGATACAGACTATAGATGTAGTGAGCAAAAGAGTCTTGTTATTGAGTGCAGTAAATGATTCCCTTTTTTTCATCTCACACAGGTACCTCCCTGAAGGCATGCAGTGCTCCTGCGGACCTGACTACTATACTCTGGCCCCAGGCTTCAACAATGAATCATACGTCATGTACATGTTCGTTGTCCACTTCTTCATTCCAGTCTTCATCATCTTCTTCACTTATGGAAGCCTGGTGATGACAGTCAAAGCTGTAAGTCCGTAGAAAATTATTTCTAACCTTTTCTCAGCCTTGTGTGTAAGGTGTTTATAGAAGAATCTATTTAATGACCGTATTCCATTTTATTTGACCAAACTCTTCAGGCTGCAGCACAGCAACAGGAGTCAGAGTCCACCCAGAAGGCTGAGAGGGAAGTGACACGCATGTGCATCTTGATGGTCTTTGGCTTCCTGGTAGCTTGGGTGCCCTATGCCAGTTTTGCTGGCTGGATTTTCTTGAACAAGGGAGCTGCCTTCTCTGCCCTGACTGCAGCCATCCCTGCCTTCTTTGCTAAGAGCTCAGCCTTGTACAACCCTGTCATCTATGTGCTGATGAACAAACAGGTTAGTTTAGTATTTTGTATCACTGATATTTACTTTTCTTCTGTGTTTAATCTATGCTTAGTTTCTAAATTTGCCCTCTCTACTCTACTTTTCAGTTCCGTAACTGCATGCTCAGCAGTATTGGAATGGGCGGCATGGTGGAGGATGAGACCTCAGTTTCCACCAGCAAGACAGAAGTGTCCTCTGTCTCTTAATCTTCATGACATCCTCAAATCTGTGGACATTTTCTTTACCGATTTCTTGCAGATTTCAAACAAAAAAAAAATCTTGAACTTTAGCCAAATGGATTTATGGAAATGGATTACGGATGAACAGAGTCTGGACCAAACACACCGAGGAGTTCCATCTCATTTGTTAATATGTACAAAGGATTATGGTGGAGGTTATCTAACCTGGTGAAATGTGACAACACTATCTGCCATGATGAATGTGTAATTACAAATCGGGTATTTTTATGTAATTATATGGGGGGAGTGGGATTTGTTTCACTGGTCTTCCAGTGGCATTGTTTTTATGTATTTTATGAAACTGTAGAGTTATAGATAATAAATGCATGCACAAGAAAAAATCTTTTGTGTCCATTTGTGTATGAAGTTTACTTGTTGGTTGTCACACTGCATGTAAGTCGAAGTTCATACATTTCTGAGCTTAATTATCAGGCTTAATGTACTTTTTGACACACAGTACAACACATTAGTTGATTTCAAGAACTTAATTGTCAGCACAGTTCAATTTTCCCTGTGGTCTCTGAGTCCGTGGATTTGATTTAAGTCCATGGAAGAACACTTAAATAAGAACAGAGACATATTAGGGTCAGCAGGATATTCCCATTATATTTCTCTTAAACATCAGACAAACTTTGTGTAAATATTCAAAGCTGCAAGCATGTCTGTCAACGAGCCACCTCGGAGCAGATGTAGATGTTGACATTGTAATCCAGTGTGAATCCTCTGAAGTCGCCGTCAGAGCAGAGGTCATCCCAGCAATTGGCTCTGGTAGATTTACAGCACTGGTTTCACAGTCGGTGCTAATTAGTGTTATTTTTGCTGACACAAAAACAAGTTTCAACAACAACAACAAGAGTTTGATTTTATGACAGATTGAATTGGAACTGTCTTTTTGAGACAACAAAATAAAAAAAACAAATACATTCTTAGATTGACGCGTGTTCAAAGTATGAAATATGATGCGCAACACTAATTTCGAATAGATCACAGTCTGAGGTAGAGTATTTTCCTCGACCTGCAAATGCAAAACAGTATTTTTTGTTATTCACAAAAGTCAAGTTTAAGTTGATGTCATCTGCTGTTGTCCACATTGCAGCCAAACTAACTGTAAGGAGGATTTCATATAGCATTCCTCCACAGACTGCACAGTTCTGACAGTTATCTGTGTTATTCAAATGTAAAATAAAAAAATCCATTGGCAAGTGAAACAGTAGCTCAGACGTTCCTATGATTTGCAGTGACTATGGTCTTTCTCATCTACAGTTAAAGAGAACAGGTGATTGAGAGTGGGTCATGTGGCAATGTAGACAGACTCGGTTAACACTATTCAGAAGGTCACATCAGCTGTGGCACTTCTGCAGGCCATAGACAGCTCAACTGCGATACATTTGGTGAGATGTAATACCACCCCCCTGTGGCCAACTTCATGGTTGACATCTCCAACCTTCTAACTGCATTGCAGCTTGTAGTTTCACACAATGTCTCAATGTAAATAAAACTTTGAAAATAGAAACTCACATGATTTCTGCTCAAATGCTGAAAAGATGTGAGATGAAATGTGAAAAGAAAAAAAAAATTCAGTCAAATGCAAACTGACATTCTAGATATGTGAATCAGGTTATACATGGGAGCTTTCAGTCAATAAGACAGGTGGATGACGCCCCCTGCAGGTGTTTACCAAGAAGTGAAAACGTCTTCAGTGTTCAAATAAAGGATACTGTATTTTTATGTTAATGCTGGATAAAGACATAACCAGTGATATATGTCACACACCAGCCTGCAGCATGTTACAGCTCAGAGGGGGTTAATTACATCTAAATATACCCTCCTTCTACACCCAGTAGGCCATCTATCTCATGATGTAGCCCTTTATTTCCAGGCTGATAACCTGACCCTAATTGTAATGCTGTGGGCACACACTCTGTAATTTTCTTCAAAGAGCCTGCTCTGGACACCTGCATGTGCTTAGTCTCTCTGTCAGGGGGCCGACAGAGACAAGAGTCGCCTCTCTTTGTTCTAACTGCTTGGATCAGACAGGGGAAGCTGCATACAGAGGTCCTAATAACAAACTTGGCATTCACTGAATATATTTCCAGGCTGTGAGGAAGCCTGGACGAGGGCAACAGTTCTGCTCTCTACACTCTACAGTGGATAAGCTCACTGATGAGATACTGTCTTATATTTTTTTGTTGTTGTTTTTGGGGTGTTATGATGCGTTAGTTTAAAAAGAAGACAACTTATGTCTTTGTGCAAATATGACATTATCATAGGCTTAAATGTAAACCACCAGAAGTGAAAAACACAAGAAGGAGATCCCTGTGTCAGACAGACCAACATTAGCTGTCATGTTATGTGTGAAGTTGGTGGAGTGTCCCTTTAAATCAGGGATGTCAAACTGATTCCACAAAGGGCCGGTGTGGCTGCAGGTTTTCTTTCCAACCAAGCAGCAGCACACCAGACCTGACTCAGTTAATCAACTGATCTCAGTCTTCAGACAGTTGATTGGTCAAACTGTGTGCTCTTGGTTGGTTGGAACAAAAACCTGCAGCCACACCGGCCCTTTGTGGAATCAGTTTGACACCTGTGCTTTAAATGAACACCTAATAGAAGGTATAGGCTGACAGTCATTGCTCTAAAGGTCATGGATGCAGCTTTAATATATAAATGTATTTACGTTGCCTTTGGCTGATTTTTAGACATCACTGAAATGAGGCAATGAGTTCTTTAAAAAGCTGTTGTACATTACTGGATTTAATGTCAGTGCATCTGACTGAAAACAGCTTGATTGACCCGTGTGTACAAACCTAAATCATTGTCATCAGTAGATTTCAAACCCTCCGTGCTAAAGAGGTTTTAGGTATTAGTCTTATGTTAACTGTCTTAGGCGGGATGAAACTAACACCCTGGGAGATTATCCCTTTGGCTTTTGCAGTCAAATAATCCTGATACCCAGTGAGCTTTAATGTCTGTGCAGGCATCTCCATTTGCGAGTGATCATTAGTGATTCTCTATAAAGACACATTCTTTTTTTAGTCTTTTCTCATTTTCAGTCTCCCTCTGTTCCTCACAGCTCTCACTCTTTAAATAAAAAACACAGCAACAACTGCAACACAGTGGAAATGCTCACTTCTCTACTCATCAGCTAGAAACAACCGAAAGCCTACGCTCATTTTGAACTGCAATTTATTAGTCTCGAATCATATTCATTTGTGAAATGATAGTTTTAATGATTAGTGCACTTCCACATATTCCACGCCCAAATGATGCATCTTTGCTTAGTATGGAACACTGAATTCTTCCACTTTGATAAGTACAATAACATGTAACTATACATGTATTTACAAAAAAACACATTCAAAATAATTACAAAAACAATAAGAATAGAAGCTTCCACTGGCACATTGTTCATTTGTCCAAATCAAATTTTCTCTCAAAAAGTAAGGACACGCTGATTATAATATCAAAAAATCCATCAATAATGACAAAGGGAATAAAAGATACAATCAAACATGAAATATTTATAAAGAGACCTCCAATATATTCAACATATTCCAGCACTTATACAGCACATATTTTCCCATCAAACATATATTATGGACCAGAATATGTAATGCTTTTTCATATCAAAAAAGAAAAGAAAAGAAAAGAAAGTAGGCCAATATCAACAGAGCCAAGCCCCAAATTCATACCACAGCAAGTAGTCCTTTGTCCCGTGAAATTTTAATTCAATATTTTTCTCGAGTTAACAAGTGAAAAAAAAAAAAAAAAAAAATCAAAGTACTACCACAGCACTTGGTCCACACAGAGTGAATGGGCACTTCGTATTGTAAATGTTATATAATAGGGTTTCAGTGTTAAGATTATTTATTTGTGGTCATATTATATGTGGTACCAACAGATAATAATGTTATTGTACATGATTAAATAAAACATTGCTCCAGTGTATTATATCTATTGCACAAATGCTGCTCTGTGAATACTGGCCTTTATTACTGATTATTGAAATAAAACTGGAACTAAACACACCAGGTGTTTATGAGTCGAACATTACGTCAAATTAAATCTTTTTTGTACTTATGCTTTGACTGCACTGAGCCATTTAATTATGGACAGTATAAACTCTCTATATCAAATAGCTTTCACTTGATATTCAGTTAATAACAGGATTGAAATGACAGTAACACATTTTATTCTGTTCATTGTGCAGTCGGACAGGACTGTCAAACACTGTCAAGTCAGACTCACATTTCATTGACACATATCACTGGCCCACGAGAAGCCGCTTCATTTGCCCTGTCATAAACGACTGGTTTACCAAGGTACGTCTGTGGTAAGCTGAAGCCCACATGTGTCTGGTTGAGACTAGCCTGCTGACCAGAGCCCCACTTTGACTGACTGATACTGTCCTGTCTGGACATTTGTGCATCATGACTCTCCTCTGGTTGGTCAAAGCTGCTTTCGCTGTATAGCCGCTGACGCATTTCACTGGACCGTTTCCCAGAAGCACTCCTGGTTGGGTATCTCTGACCTGTCTTGTACCAGCCTGTTTCTTTGAAGACAAACCAAATATTTCCGACCCAGAGGACTACATTCACAAAACCAAACACCTGGAGACAGAAGAGCCACAGGATGTAAATAATAACTTGTTTATTTGACATTTATTGCTTCATTTTTTTGACTGAATACCTACCACAGATGTGTTGAGACGTGACCAGACAGGCTCGTGGGTAGCTGTGCATTTGTTCTCCTGGGCTCTGCAGGCTGAGATGAGCAGAAGCACCTCTGTTGGGTTTGTGGCTGACTTGATATCAGAAAGACCTTTGGCCCAACAACAACCACTTGCCAGCCACATGAAGGAGAAGATGACTGTCACGAGAAAATCCTGCTCAGGACAGAAGGGTAGAAATGAGAATATCAAGAGAAACATCACACACTAGAAAAGTCAGACACAGTCAGCTCTAATTCCAACCGAGGACAAAAACTGTGAGGAGGAGGAGGAGGTACAAACTCATTCACCACAAGTGGGCCTCTGTTGTTCTTCAGGTATTTGTTCTGGTAGAAGACATAGACAATGGTCGCCAGCAGAGAGTAGAGGAAAGCTAAAACACCCACTGTCACGAAAAACTGAGCAGCTGAGGAAAAGTCGCCATCCAGGAAAAGGATCTCTTCTCCTTTGGCCTTGCACAAGGGAGCTCTGAAATGCACTTGTTGTAATCTACAAGACAAAGAAAAGAAAGAAAAGGAACATTTACTCAATCTTATTTATTTATTTCCCTCTGCACCAACCGCCGTCTGCATCCTCAACCAGCCTGCCCACCAGTACTCCTATTAAGCTGGCCTGCTCTCCATGCTTTCCCTGTATATGGCCCAGCCTGCACACCAGAAGCTGCCTTCATCAAGTCAAGACAAAAAGACAAGGAGGTGGGCTAGGTTATGCTACTTAAACTTTACAGCTACATCCATGGACCTGAGGGGGGTTTGGTCACTGTGTAGCTGATAATGACATTAATCTTTCATGGCCAGACTGGACCAGATCTCCACACTTTGGTTAGAGCAGAGAAAACTTAAGCAACTTGATCCAGTCAATCTCATGCACTGTATGTGACATGTCTGAAGTGGCCGATGCTCCAGGATACCTGCTTGTACCTATGAACAACAGGATGCTGACTGCAGTTTACTTCACAGCCACCAGTGTCATTACATTATAAGAATTTTCATGGTACAATATAGTACTGTATTTCCTCTAGTAGAGAGTCGGGGCATCTATGACCCTCAAATGCATGAAGTACCAATAATAGACCTTTGTTTGAGGTCTAATTCCCTCAGTTTGACACCTTGATGGTCGTATTTTAGTAGGAAGCCTCTTTTTGAAAAGACGATTATATTGTTGAACTGATTGAATTAAAGCAGCAGAAGTGTCCATCATGATTAAACTGGCATGTACATCACATGACAGGCACCAAGAATGTATATACTGTTGTTTTTTCTGTGTTTGGGGGTAGAACATTATTTGTTTGAGTAAGTAGTGAGGCCCACCTTTCACTGCAGTGCATAGGCTCAGTTTGTATTTGCACAGATACAGTAGCATTACTATAAGAAATACATTCTAACTGGCAGTTGCAAGTGGTTGAAGCAGGCCGTGACAACATGCATGGTTTTGCTTCTAATATTATTGTAATAAATGTAGCACTACTGCCAGACCTGTATTTAAAACACAGCTCAGATGCTCCATTATCCACGGTCATTATCCCATTGTGTCAGAAACTTGGTGGATGAACTGAATCACTGAATCTAAGCCCACGCACACACACACATGTAGAAATGTAATTACACATTAGACACTTGGCCATCACTCACATCCCCTGAAGCCCTGCTGCATTACTATGCCAACCAGTTCACAATCACCGCCATATCCACACCACATTATTAGTCAAGTGGTAATTTTGACCCATTGCGGTTGGATGATGCAAAGTAACACTTGACTCTATTATAATTCAGCCCTTACATCCAGTGGAATCACACGTCTGAAAATCTACAAGAATCTTCAAAGACTGTGGAACAATAAGAGTGACAGCACCTCGGAGCATTGTTCATTTGTATATATATCTATTGAGTCAGGCTTATAAACGTGTTACTCTTGCTCAGTGTTTGTATGTATTTAATGAGTAGGGCAAGATAAGGAAAGGATAAAATAACAAATAAAATGTAATGTAAAATGGATGACTGGATTCTGTATGTCCACAGTGGACACTGAAACTAAATAACTTTCTACAGAAAGCTGAACTTCTGAGCTACTTGTGCAGCACATGCAGGGCTGAAATGAAACAAGACACCATTTCTGTAGCCCATCAGCTTATGAATAGATGTCTTGGTAGATTCATCATGTCGCAGGTACATGCTGCAAAGAAAGATGTAGTGGTAAATTGCTGTAATATCACCAGAGACCACCTGATGTTAAGTTTTGACTGAAAGGACTCAAGGTACAGTTTCTTCAAACGATGCAGTGAAACGTTTTATATTCTTGGATGTGAAATTGGCCTAATTTCCTATTCAGCTGTCCAGCTTCCGGATCTTAAATTGGACCGGCTTCAGGAGGTAGAATAGCTCCCCTCAACCGAGCCTGACAACATGATGAAGTAGAGCTGTGCAATTTTTAAATCTTTTTTTCCTGCAAATTCGCACAGATGATTACCAGGGACATGTCTGGCTGGGTTGAAAGCATAGTTTTGGGCGTCTAATGAAAGCTTAACTCACGTCAGTGATGTCAATTCTAAATACTTCTACTTATACAGAATTATTTTATAATTGATCTCCAAAAAAAGTTTATTATCCAACAAGATCAAATGTCAAAAACAGAAACCAATGTAAGGTTTTTATTTTTATTTTTATTTTTTACCAGGTCTTCTCTTATTGGAGATTGGAAATAAAGGGTGAACATAATGTCAGAGACATGCATTTCCTTTACCTGAAGGGATAACCAAAATCAATGTTGATGCTGAGGTTACTCTGCCTCTGGTCTGCACAGTCCACTTTAACCTGGAGACGACCATTGTACCCTCCACATGTTGCAAAAGCACAGATGGCAAAAATCTTCGGAAACAAACAAAGCAACAAAAATGAGTCATTTATCACCATTAGCTGACAATTTATGCATTTTCAGTATCAGTTCTGTAGGTGGCTTTCTGCATAATACACACACATCCATAAATTACACAACAAATGATTTGTAATTGGTTTGAGAGCAAAACCTGAATAATTTAAAGGTCGGAAGACAACTAACAGAGCTGCTAACTGTGCACTGGAGGGTGGCCACAGCAGTGCAGTCAGATGCAGCACACAACACTGAAGTCTCTCCATAAAATCTGATAAGTGCTCATTTGCAGAACATTCAATTTAATAATGAGAGATTTACTATGTTAATTAATAAGAATATTTTTTAAACTTTAAACATGTGCCACATGTTGCATCAGCTGCAGCAGTGAATTAAATCAAACCTTTCATAACAATCAGTAAATCATAACATGTATAAAAAACACTATCAAGATCACACTTATATTATTCATACAACACGCATCAAAAATGCAATTAGGCAGGATCCATTCATACCAGTGACTAAAT
>OMNW01018666.1:0-13726 GCA_900303245.1 Selene dorsalis | reverse complement strand
TATGTAAAAGAAACATAAAAAAACAGTATTCAGTGACTTTCATCCTCATCCTTCCTTTTCTTATTTCTCTTTTGTAGATGAGCCTGAACTTGTCAGTTCATCCAACATTAGTTCCACCTCTGGTCCTAGTATCAGGCCAATTAAACAAGAAATATACAAATCTAATACTCAGATTGTAATGAAAGGGACTAAACAGATCTCTGCCCCCAAGAGGATGAACGCTTCCTTTGTTTTGTTCTTCTTCTTTCCTGTTTTTTTCCCACAGTACTATTGTACACTATCAAATTATACTGGATCAGTATCATTGATGAGTATGGAGCTGACCATAATTAAACAACTGCAGTTTACTGTATTTGCGGTGAGAGAGTATACTGTTTTCCTATATTTTGTCAGAATGAACAAATGAAAGAGAAAAAATAAAAATGAAATTAAAAATAGATTCAAATAATTCAAATAAACGAATGATGTCATATCCACTTATTGATTGTGCTTGATAGCTGGTGGCTGTGTACGATGACAACAGTCCATACTGTCTGCAATGCATGTGTGTATTAGCATTAGTGTTTCTATGTGAACGTGCATGTGTGCTCCAGTGTGTGTGTGCGTGTGTGTGTGTCCTCATGGCCTCGCCCATTAAGCTGTGCTGAGGGCAGCACTTCCTTTATGCATGCTGAAAGTCCCAGGGATTTTGGCAGAACAAAAACCTCTCCAGGGAATGAAAAGGCCTTGAATGCCTGTTAATGCCGTCCCGACCTCTGGACTCTTGCAGGCTGCTGCGTACGTGTCTATATGGTCCAATATGAGCATGGACACTTTGTGAAACTACTGTATAATGTCATAATGAGAGACCAGGACTCATCAATAAAATAAACACGTTCTTTAGGAACAGATATGATTGAATTGTTGTAAGGGGGGAAATACAAAGCTGGACATTGTTGTTGCAGAGAATATTATGCAAATTTACCATAAATTCAATGATAAAAAAAAACAAAACAGCTTACAGTCTGACAATGTAGTTTAGTGTAAATACCATATGAGCCTCATCGCTGGATGCTTGATTAGTTTGAAATTTAGAAAATGAGTATGAAATTGAGGAAGTGAACTGAACTCTAACCCTCTGACGTAGACAGAGGGTTGGATATTATTTTCTATTTTCACTGGCAGAAAATCTGTATGTGATTGTGATGTGGCTCAGCTGGACAAGTGCTCTGCTCTATGTCTTGCAGGAAATAAAATTCTGGCGACTGACAGTGTCTCTGGATCAGGCATCTCAAACCATTTCCACAAAGGGCCGGTGTGGCTGCAGGTTTTTGTTCCAACCGACCAAGAGCACACCAGACTTGACTCAGTCAATCAACTGGTCTCAGTCTTCAGACAGTTGATTGGTCAAACTGTGTGCTCTTGGTTGGTTGGAACAAAAAACTGCAGCCACAGCGGCCCTGTGTAAAATCGGTTTGAGATGCCAGCTCTAGATGAAGGCCGGCGCTGCTGCTCCGCACCTGTACGAGGAGCTTTTCGGTGAGCCCGTCTCCGCACCTGCAGCGAGGCGCCTGCAATAACCTGACAGAGACGTGAGCAGCTGTTTGGTGAGTAAGAAAAACTCATTATATATTTCTCACATATACAGAAGTGTTGAGATCACCTGAGACAGACTTAACCTCTTTAAGATGTGTGCAATAGGTCAATAGGTCAATAAAGCCTGAACATAGACTGGGATCTGGATATGGACTCTCTGTTTGTGATCATGTTGAGATTGTAAATTGTATTGAATCAAACTGGATCTCTTGATATATATGAGCACTGCCTGGTATATGGTTTTCTTTTTCATGATGGTATTTCTCACACACGTTATGTTTTCACTTGTTTGATCCCAGAGGCCTTTTCTTTCTCACATTCATGTGCTGCTCACTCTTCAGAGACAACAGCAGGTTCTTCATCCATCTGTGGATATGTGCAGCATGGTTCATTTCTTATTATCTAGATGTATAAACACCTATAAATACTCACACCCTGCCATGGCAGCTAGTGTGGGTTAATCTGATTCTCCCATTCTCACATTCATTTGAACAGTAGGTCCTCTAGTGGCCAGATTCTGACATTGCTTAGTAGGTTTCTCTTGGTTTGTATTCCTCATGTGATGACAAGGTTTCAAAGCTGCAAACTCCAAATAATAAACCTTTTTTTTAAGTATAAAATATCTTAATAACATGTCCACAGAGCAGTTTTCTTTTTTCTAAATTTTATTCACCAAACAACTCAAACTCCACCTTCCATGGGAGGAGGATTTCTCTCAGCACATTCAGTTATTTACTCTGCATTTAAGACGTGAGGTGGTTTTCACTGTGGAGCATCCTCTCCTCCCTCGACTCCTAATCCTCACATCCCATCATTGCTGAGGTGATATCCTGAGGGATCGGAGCAATTCTGCTCATAGCCAGTGTCATGGGGCTCTCGTAGTGGTAATACTGCGATCCCTTGAAAACATTGATTCCCTCTGCAGCACAGTGAGCGGCATCGATGTTGGACAGGGGCAGGGGCAGGTCTCTGGTCACCGTCCTGGGCGTGGCAGTCAGGTCCACATCAAGCATCCTTTGTCCTTGTGAAAGAAATACATGAAGAGAAGTTTATTAATCACATTCAAGCTCATCAAGCTCATCTTATCTGATGCTTTTAGCTCAGTGTGTTTACCTTGGATTATATGAACTGTGTGTTCATCCGGACAAACAAAAGCTGCGTCCATGCGTCCTTCAACACCGAGCTCCTCCTTCAGGTTCTTAGGATAGCCTTGGACCAGGATGTAGGGAACAGCTGCTTTATAGATGTAAACCTGGTCGTCCTGCAGGTGTTTGGAAGAACATGAAGCAATTTTAGTTTTAATTTCAACATAGAGGAAAAAGAAGAAGAGGGAGAGGATGAGCTGTGACTGGTTGAGTCTAGGAGGTCTACCTTAATCAAGTAGATTCTGTCATTGTAGGAGAAGACGGCGTCCACTCCGTTGGTCATCTCTTTCCACGCCCTGGTGATCCGGAAAGGGTGGAGACCGTCACGGTTGGTGTCCAGGCGCATGTAGATAGGACCTGAGCAGAGTGAGGAGACCTTCAGCCAGAGCTTCCTGTCATTGTGCCCAGCTACATTAAACTGACCCCCCTCTGATTTAACAGACATCTGTATTGATTGTGACTTTACCTGCAAAGAGATAGGTTTTGCCCGTGTCATCAGTGGTCATAGCATCTAATTTGACATCACTGCATTTATGGGTGTTATGACCATGTCCATGACCTGCAGGAGATCACACAAAATACTTGTTTGTCTCTTGTCCAACATGATGTCATTGTAATATTTGAATATTTTTGCTCTTTCCTTCACCGTCGTACCAAAGTCAGTGCACCTCATGAAGTACTTGCGGGCATCTTTTGGGTAATTTCCAGCCACCTCTCCGGTGACTGGATTGAACTTGGTGAAGTTGTGTCCGTGGAAACAGTAGTGGCCCTCGAGCCAGCGTAAAGCAGAGGTGCAGACAGGGAAGTGGGGCCAAGTCTTGGTCTTCACTGTCTTTGTGGCGATGTCATAAACATGGACGTCATGTCCTGTGGGAGGAATTTAAGACTATAAATTGGAGGAAAGGTTCATAAATCTATATTTAGGCTGCCTTAAAGAGTCATTCCTGTAGCAGCTTGTTTCCTCCACTAGGGGGAGCCATTGCCTGTGTTAAAAAAATCCATTTCTCTTTGTCTCACTCTCTTATGTCTTACATTCATCTAAGTGTTTTTGTTTATGCCCCTTTTTATTTATGATAGATGATAGTAGTGTACCCTTAAAGAACAGGACAGAGTCAGTTGTGCACTCTCCACTGGGGCACTCCATGGCAGCATCCAGATGAGTGGGGACTCCTGGGAATTCCTCCTGGATCTCTTTTGGGTACCCGTCCTCCAGACTGTGGTTGTAATACCTGAACACCTTGTCGTCCTGGAGATTGTAAAAGAAACAGTCAGACTCTTATGTGATTTTTTCTTTCTTTCTTCGTTTTTAGGACCATATCAGGAAATGAAAAATATCTCAGGATGGTACCAGGAAGAAATAGATGTGATCGTGGGCGTCTGGGTTGTCTGTGCTGTGCATGCGGAAGGCAGCGTCAACATGGCCGATGTGATGGAGGTCATCCAGCTCCTTGAAGGACTCGTTGGAGAGCTTAGCCGGGCCGTGGTAACCCTTCCACATGTGTGCACCTGAGAAAACACCAGGCAACTCCATTATAATACACTAAACTCATTCAGTAAAGAAACATATATCAAATAAGGCTTAAAAAGGTAAAATGAGAAAATAACAATAATGTAAAAACAGACCCACCTTTGAAGAAGAAAGTTATCCCATTCTCATCAGGAGTGATGGCATCAAACTCAATACCTGCACACCGGTCTGGCACATCAGCACTGGCTTCTCCCTCTGTGATAGAGTCAGACATACAGAGATAACATGACTAAATGACTATTAATGTAACTGAAATGATAGTAAATATATCAAATGTGTATAATCGGACAAAGCCTGGGTGTTACTAAACTCACCTTGTGCTTGTGACTCCACTGGACGCCTGTAGACAGAAAAAAAAATCACATTATTTACCTCATTTTAAAAAATCCTTAGTCAGAAATCGGGTGGTCAATCAGTCACCAAGGACATATGATGACTCAGCACTCTCATGTTTGTTCTTTTGATGCAACTGGTGAACTTTGGGGACAAGTAAACAGAGTTATGAAAAGACTGGACAGTGACTCGCCCCTTCAACTTAGGGAGAGTAAATACAGAATAGTAGCTTTGACCCCCACCAGTTACATGAGAGAGGGTGGACAAATTAATAAGAACAACTTAGGTTTTAATGCAGCTTATTACAACAAAACCATCAACACAGTTTACTATGCAATACATCACATTATTATTTTCAGATTTTCATTTTCCTTGCCCTCTACTGATGAATACATGCTCTGATATTGTTATATTGTAGAACAGGAATCAGTTATGGTACTGTATGATGTCTTTTATTCCTAATACTTGTTGGGAGTAAACAATGAACACATATTGCCATTTGAGGATCTTGGGACCAGAATATTTGGACTAAGCCTCGCGGTCTGATTGACCTATATGTATTTTGGGTAATAATTTGTACAATACTCACCATGCTCCATTAGCGAGGCCAAGTGCTAAGCACAGGAACAGGGTTTTGGTGATCAGGTCCATGCTGTGCTCTGATGTGGACTCTTCCTGTGGAGCAGAGCTGTAAAGTGGAGCTTTCCAGGGGCTGAACCTGTGCTTTTATGCTGAAATGTGTGTGTGGGTGGAGACGTTAGGGAACACTGTGTGTCTCTGTTTGTGTAGAGGGGGGGATAATGGAAATTTGGGTCTTGCAAAATGAGGCTCTCTCATAATGCTAAGAGTCATGTGTTGCACTTTACCTGTTTGGAAATGTGTGCAGCACAACCTGCACGTCTGTAACTGTCTGTAGCTGTCGTGAAGCACAATATGTCTCTTTTGATGTGGATTCCAAATGAAATTATTGATCTGTTTGGTTAAAACAGATCAATAAATGTGTGTTCTCTTTTATTGATTCGTGACACATTTTGCTGGAAATACAGTTGTTTTTTGCACAAATGGTTTCAAATACCCAAGTGCCAATGCACAGCCTCTGTGGTTGTGTGGTAATGTGTGTTTAGGCAACGGCCCAGGGAACAAAATCATGCAAAACTGGATTCAAATCAAAGTTTAATTCTTTTTGCTCAAGACAAACTGGCAGTACAAAAACCCTTCAGATCAAAACTAAGTGAACTTACACTCAAGTTTGCCTTGATTATTGATTTCATCATCATTGATTTTTTTTTGTGTTGCCATATGGGCATTATTGGTGGAATTTCAAAACATGAATCAGGTAAAGAGAAAACATGCAATAGAACTAAACATACTTGATTTCCTTGCTTTATAGATGTGATGATTATAATTGGTGCTAATCTTCTACGAAAAAAACAACTCATTAACTCCATTTTCATATATAACGTATTATAACATGTGAGAGGTAGAGGCTGTCAATCAAAGTATAGTCAAAGAAACTTACTACAACTCCTCAATTTATCACAGGACTCATTCCATATGTGTTTGTCTCCCTCTCTTCTCCATCCTCTCTTGTTCACTTGTAGCGGTAGATCTTGATGCAGTGATTCATACTGTCTGACACAACCACATGGCCGTCAGGGAGCAGCGCCAGGCCCCTGGGGCTGCTCAGGTTATCGGCCACCAGAGGCCAGCCAACACCCTTGGACGGGTAGAACAGAACACGGTGGTGCTGCTTGCCCCAGTCTGCCACCAGGACATCACCCTCGCTGTCAATGCAGAGGCCCCAAGGGCAGGTCAGAACCGGACCCAGGCCGGAGCACACCCCCAGGATACGGATAGTGTTCCAACTCGGCTCCAGGACTCGAATGCATGGGACGCGTCCGGTCTCATTGCCTCGCTCTGATACCGCCATGAGCCCAGAGGTGAGACAGGCGGCCACCAGGTAGGGCCGGTGATACCCGCTCACCACTGTGCGCTCCAACCGGGCCCCAGTTTTGGGGTCTAGTTTCAGAGCAGTTAAAGTTCCTCGCTTTATGTCAGCGACCAAGAACTCATCCTGACGGGTGACAGTCACCCCTCTGGGAGCATCCAGCTCTTCGTTGGTGGAGCCGATCATCGTGCCTCCAAATGTCTGCAGCAGGCGTCCATGACGGCTGAACACCAACACAGCACGCTCAGCAGCACAGGTCAGGGCGATGAGGCCCTTTGAGTTAACGGCCACATCAAAGTAGTTGCAGATGCGAGAAGATCTCTCCGGTCCTGAGGGAGACACCTGCTGCACGACGTTCTTCTGGAGATCAGTCACCTGAATGCGAGCGTTTCCGCAATCCACCACAAACAGCTGCCCTTTGACTGTTGCGTGGACACCACTCGGCAGGTTGAAGTCAGTGCGGCCTGATCCTTGTTTTCCAAACTGTTTAACCAGGTAAGCTGAGTCCAGCACTGTTGAACCACCTTCTTCCTCCAGCTCCCTCAAAGTTGGCACAGCTCTCTCTTTGTCTTTGTTGTATGGCTGTGATTCCTTAGCTTGATGTAATTTGTCACCTTCAATGGCTGACATGGACATAGATCTGCTCACACGGTTTAAACCTGAACCCTGTGGTAGACGAGTCTGGGACCTGGACTGTCGCTCATCGGAGCCCACGGCGGTCTTGTCAGACTCTGTGCTCTCTGCTTGGCCTTGTTCAGAAGCTGAGGGTTCAGAGGCGAGTCGCATTTTGTTCACCTTCCTGATTCCTCTGCGATCACCATTGATCAAAGGCTGCAGTTTATCAGAGAGATCAGCAGTGGACATGGAGCGGCAGGGCTCTCGCTTAAGAGATCCATTTACAGGTGTATTCACAGTGTAGGTGTAGCAGGAATCTTCACTGTCCACTGGTGATGGAGGGCTCCCGCTGCCTGTTACTGGCTCACTGGAGTTATTCTTCTTTGGACGATGACCAGAGGAGAGCTCTACGAGACTGCGCCTGGTGAGTGAACCTTTGCGGCTGCTCTTTGGAGCATCACAGCTTTTATCATCAGGAGGGCAGGATGGTTCTTCACATGAGACCAGGACAAGAGCCTTTTGCCTCTTCTTCCCCTTCAGTGTGGAGCGCCTCTGTTTTCCATTGTGTCTGCCATCAGACTCATCACCTTCAGATTCTCCTTGACTGGAGACCGGTGGGATAGCGAGGAAAAGATCTTGTCCATGCGTGTCTGAACACACAGATTCCACTTCTTCATCTTGAGATGACTCAGACACACCACGGTGTCTGAGCACGGGTGATTTCAGCTCATCCTCATTCTCTGTAGAACTGGACAGACGTAGTTTACGGACAACACGCAGGTTCCCACTGTTTGTCTTGTTGGTCTCATCAGGGCTGTACCTTTGTCCAGCCCTGTTTGATTGTGGTTCTTTACGAATTTCAAGAGGGGTGATGTTTGAAAAGGTTGTATCTCCTGAGTGGAGGGCACACTTCTGTCCTTCAACACCACAGACGCCAATGGGATAGGTCATGCCCTGCTCACGAACATCAACCTCCCCTAAGCTGAAGGTCTTGGATGCAGGGCTTGCTAAGAAACTGACTCTTTTCATTGACAGAGAGATTTCCCATGGTTGGGTGACCTCTGCCACGCCTCTCTGGAGCTGATTTTTGTTGGCTCCACCAGCTGTGCTGCCCCATCTTTGTACCTGCTCCTTCAGCTGTCCCATTTTTCTAAGTTGCTGGTCGACAAGCGACTGCACGACCCGCACTGCTGCAGCATTTTCCCTCTTCACCTGACTAAGGTGCTGCTGCGCTTCTCTGTGGTCCTGCTCAATCTTCTCCAGAAGGCGCCGCTCCTCCCTCTGAGCTTCAAACACAGCATTGTCCAGCTCACGGTTCACCTCCTCCACCTCAGCCTGCTGCCGCTCCCTGAGGCTCTGCAGTTCTCGTTCTCCTTGCTCCAGGTTGGAAAGGGCCTGAGTGACCCAGGGGGGTGGTGAAGTGAGAGATGTGGGTGTAAAGACAGACTGCAGCGGGGTGAACGACAGGGGAGGTGGGGAAGTCGCATCTCTCTGTTTAGGAATAGTGTGCGTCAGTAGAGCTGAGAACCCTGGGAGGGCTCGTCTCTCTGAATGAGACCTGAGTAACATTGTGGTTCATAGATTTGAACACTCCTCTTGTGAAGCGGGCCTTTTCCAGGATGTTTCTGCAGAGAAAATACAAAAGAAACGTGTTATCAGCCAAACCCTGTTACTATAGCATTAAACCAAAGTGCAAGATCTGATATATGACTAACAGAACAGTTCCACATCTGCTTATATGCTTTCAACAGTCACCCTGTAATGTTTTGTAAACCAACTCTTCGACCCCTCAAGAAACTATTTGACCTACCTGTCGACTCAGGTGTGTCACACGTGTACATTTCTCTTTGCTGTTTAAAAACTGGGACACAGGCTCCCTTTCATTGCAACTTTATCTACCTCCTCCCGCAATATTCAGTTTCTCACGAGACTCTAAAGTGTTCTCAGATAACCACTGTCCTGTTTCCCTGAGGTCAGTGCTGCATTCAGACTCTAATGCTCTTGGCAGCCACTCATCACTAGAACAATTAATGTCCTGGACTGGATGTTAATCAACAGGTTGCTGAAGCATTTCTAATGGATCTCTATTGAGTTACCAGAGTCACACTGTGTGTTTAATATAGGTTTCTTATTCATTTGATAGTTATAGACAGTATATTGAGTGGTCATTGATTGCCAGATCGAGTGTGAACGTGCCAATGTCACTCATCATGAACCCCAAGAGATCGGAGAGTTGCTTCCGAATGCAGCACAGACCCCCATTGTCACTTTTGCTTCAGAGACCAGCGCTTATCTGCCCAAGGCATTGAAACTGAGCTCGGCCTTTCACCACCAAACCAAGGTATGTGAGAGGCTGTCAGGGGGGCGCTTACTTCTTCTTTTCCACTCAGCCTTTAAAATGGACTGTATGATGTGGCGGCAATTGTGAGCACTGGTGTGTATATTGTATGTTAATGGTGTAGACCTAGTTAGAGAGTATTTTACCCCCCCAGAGCGAAACAACAAGGCTTTTGCATGGATGAAAGAGTGAGGTGTCGGTTTACCTCCGTGTGTTCATTATAAAGTCCCTCTGGAAACATGTGACCTCTCGTGTCAAAGGATAAAATCTGTTTCCCATGTTTACAAAGATGTTAAAGATATTATCGAGGGGGAGATGTGTCGTATTTTTCAGGACAGGTGAGTTTGCACCATAAAAGGAGAAATTAGGAGGAGGGGATCAGAAAAATCATAAACTCTCATCTCAATGTGAAAACATAATTTTCTGCACTGATGGCTGAACTGGTAAATAAACATCAACCTGTTTGTCAGAAGGAGGGAAAATATCAACTGTGTCAGAAACAAATCCCTGTCACTCTCCTGGAGTGCGGCCACTGTGTCTTCTAATGTTACCCGACTTAAATGTTGAATGAGAGACACTAGTTGCTAAGTTACCAGATGGCCTTTGCTGAGGTGCTGGGACTATAGAATAAATGATACCATTCATAATTGAGACGTTTATGCAGGATGTCCAGGAGCATTCCAGCGTATCAAAACTAAACAATGAAGCCATTCACCACGAGTCACAGAGCAGAAACCTCGCAGGTAGAGACCTCTTTGAAACATTAGATAAAATGACCTCAGGCACTTAAAACCCTCTCTAAAATCTGCAAACTGCAGCAGGACTGAAATAAGTATTGATGATGCAGAACAAATGTTTTCCTTCAAAATGCAAAATTTCAGAGTAGCAGAGTGTGTCCAAAACATTGCTTTTTTGTTGATAATGAGTTAGAGATGTCCTACCTGAATAAAAGTGTGTGCTTCCTCCACCGCTGCTCTATCTCTTCTGTGTCCCAGCCTCTAGTTCTTGCACCCACCACCTCTCTCTGTCACTCCCCCATCTCACCCCTCTCCCCTCCCTCTTTCTTAAACCTCACATTGTTGTCAGAGTCTAATATGGCACACATGAGTGCAAATGCTCAAATTCCTCTACTTGCATTGATTGAATTACAGCTGCTGATGAAAACAAACTTTTAATGGTGTCATAATTTATTAATAGTGTTTTGAAACTGACACACACTGACATTAGAAGTTATTGAGGGTTTATTATCTTGTGATATTGTTTTAAAGGAAAAAAAGATCATCAGGTCCTTGTAATGAAACTTTGACATTATTCTTAATAGTTAGTATCTTAATTAAAAGTCTAGATAAAGGAAAACCAATACAAATTATAATATTTTTCTTTAAAAGGTACGAACTTTAGATACTTTGTAATCAAAGTGTGTGACCTGTTTTTGATTGATGGCTGCGAAAACCAATCACGGCCTTATTGAAAAGGTCAGAGTTCATAGGTCAATGTCACCATGCGACTTGAATGTGGAGCCGGAAAAACAGAGAAGTTAACCGTCTCATTTGTACTATTAGCCTGTTTAGCTGTTTGCTACAAATGGGTCGAATGGATGGTTCGTAAAGGGATTAAATCAACTTCCACGTCGGATATTTCAGCGAAACTCAGAGTCATGTTTAAGACGGAGCTGTGGCCGGAGGAGCCGCTAACAGCTAACAGCTAACAACCAGCAGCTAACAGCTAACAGCTAACAGTGGGGACTGAGGCAGTGGCCACGGATCTGAGACCAGCCTCTGCTGCACCGGAATGCTGCTGTATGCTGAATATGGATCACAACTTTTTATTTTTTTGAACCGGTGGATGATTTAGACATGGACAGGACGAAAACAGTTTGTGTTGAAGTTGATCAAACGTTGAATGAAAATGGCTGCCACAAGAAGAGGGGATGACTTGAGTACTTGAGAAGAAGCTTGTAAGGACGCTTCGTTTTGTTTTCCTGCACCATCAGATGCATCTTCCTCCACTTGGACCTTTAATGACTGGAAACGCGAGACTTTTCGGACGATATGGACCGGGACGAGAGAGCTCCATTCAAAGTAAGATCAAGTTGTGTGTCTGCATGTATGTGTGCGTCTCTCTCTCTCTCTCTCTCTCTGTGTGTCAGCACCCCCCATTGTTTTTTTCCTCCAAGAGTGGTCCCCTGCTTTGCTCCTCTGATGCTTTAGTAGTGAAATGTTGTATTGTAATATTGTACAGGTGCTTTGCTGTCTGTCTGGCTGCATGTGTGCTGTTGATGGTTTTATAAGATGATATTTAACATGTATCTGCAGACTTAGTTTTCTGTAGTCAGCTGTTTATAGGAGCAGTAAGTGCGCCTGATCGGTGCCAATCGTCACATCAACAAACGTACTGTGAATGTTGCTGTTATAATCACAAGTTACTGCAGAAAACAGGCACTTGCAGATCCATTTTATCCAGTTGAAATAATAAACAAGATTGCAGGCATTTCCACGTTTAACCACTAGAGGTCAGCAAATACAAAGCATCCACAGGAGGAAACCCAGTGCAGTTTGTGTTTAGTGTTTCCTTATAAACTAAGTGCTCCTAAAACAACACGTCCATCTAACTGGCTGATTGTATAGGACAAATGAAAGTACAGATAAAGCAACAAGGCAAATATACATGAGGCCTATTTTATTCTTTTTTCTCTTGGTTTAAAGTCTGGATGTTGCTGTAAGAGCTGGAGTTTGTGCTGGATGTTGTGGTTGTGGCTATAATATATGAAGACATCTACAGTTTTTTTTAGCGGGGAGATGCTTTTCTTTTTAAATCTAAATAATCTGCGTAATTTCCCTCATCATAACTTTTTTGCAGATGGTTGATTTCTCTGCAGGTGGTGCTCACTCAGCTGTAGTTTTGGTGGAGTATGCAGTCTGTTGCAGGTCCACACAGGACACACAACAGATTTTTCTTTTTTTTTTTTAACAAGGTTCAGTTGCAATTAGGGAATCACACATACTTACCTTCACGTGTTTGCTTTTGCTGTGTAATTCCAACCAAGGCAAATTTCAAAACCTGTGCAGCGTGGAAGCTTTGACAAAGACGGAAGAAATAAAACGGGGTAGCTCCATCTAAAAAAAAAAAAAAAATAGTATGTTGTCTATTCCTGTTCATTGTGTATCACTGACTTAATATTAAATACCAAATCTCTGTGTCTGTGTGGGTGAGGGTTTGAGTACACTTAAAAATAATTACAGAGGAGGAAAGTTAGAGTGCATGTTGAAAATCATTAACTAAATGTGCTTCTATTATGTAGAAACCTTGGCTATTTGCCTCCGATATATGAAGCACAGAGGGAAAGAACTTTGCTTCTAGCCTTTTGAAAAGAAGAGTTACATGTTGTGATTTTTGCACAGCTGATGATTTTTTATCCGGTGTTGTAAAGCTGTTTGTGGCCTCTTGAGAATCTACACCTCCACCCAAAAACAAAGCAAGACAGTGAAGTTTGTGCAGGATGTAACCTTTAGTATGAAAGGCCTCATATACACTCATCACTGAGTGTGTCTTCTTTAAAAGCCTTTGAGCAGTGTAGTAGATTTCCTCTTCTTGTAGTTATCTCCTCACCAATTATCCTCAGATACACTCGCACACACACACACGGAGCGCTGCCCCCTGGACACAGATGGGTCCTGAGCCGTCAGTGTTGCTGGATGTCACACGAGGTCCTACAGGCTGCCTGGCTGGTGTTGTGACTGATTATTTCTATCTTCCGCTCTGTCAGGAGAGATGGAAAATTATATCGGCCTAAGGTGGCGCTCCGTTATTGATATCACTGTTAAAACTCTCCGATCCAGCTGCTCGCCTCGCCCGCAACATCACTGCAATTAAATCTGCACGCTGCTTCCAGCCTGTGTGTGTGGCAGAGAGTAATGGGCCCAATAGTTACTGTAACAAAACAATAATGTGATTCAGCATGGCAGCATAAGACCCAGATATATATATATCAGTGGGATGTATGACAAGGAAGTTAATGGGTTATTATTACCACTCCCAAACAAATGGCAGCATCACAGCAAAGCAGGTACAAAGTGGACTTGTTGCAAACAAACAATTAAAGAAGAAGTGTGCAAGCTTTCACAGATGGAATTAGAAAGGCGGTCAAGAAAGTCATATTGCACTCTTCTCTCCCACTTTGCATACAGCAGGCAATATTAGGTGATGAATATGGTAATGGTCCTCATTCTAGTGGGACTATCTCC
>OMNW01018665.1:3826-31200 GCA_900303245.1 Selene dorsalis | reverse complement strand
GTGTCTTTATCTTTGCATTAGACGCGATGAGGCATCTGTTGAATAAGTGCTACTTAGTTCCATCAACACAACTTCAGCGCGATAGATCGAACTGTCATATGACTCACAAAATATTGCTTTCTCTCTCTCTCACACACACACACACATACACATACACACACACACGTTCACACAGCGCTATCATCATTAGCTTGCTAATGTTTGGAGTGCTTAGCATGACTTACGAGCCATTCGGATGAACTGCAGAGATGATTTGCTCTCTTTTACAGGCTGTTTGTGCTGTGCTATTTTTTGCTGTGATTTGCATTTTGCATTTCCTGCTCTGTGACAGAAAAATGAATGTGTTCTCCCCTCAGGTCCTGGCAACATGGAGACTGTATCTCTTTGCTGTCAAAGTGCCCACCAAGGTAAATGTTCTCCCGCTCTCAGTGAAATTTTATGGCTTTCACTTGCCAGCCTTGATCTCATGGTAATGTGCAAGAGATGTGACAGAGCAGAAGTCGACTTTTAGAGCAGGAGAGAGGAGATAATGATGATGACTGCGCTGATGATGGTTTAGGATGATATGAGTCATGGTAATGATTACAATGAATACGATGAGGTGACAGGTGGCATAAAACTAGTTGTTGCGAGCAGTACTTAGAAATTTTGGCAATTCGCTGTCTTGCTGAAAGTTGGATGAGGAGATCGATGCAAGCCAGCAGCTGGCTGACTCGGCTTAATATGGTTTTACGCTTTTGGTTTTTGTGCCGATTAGACAAACAGGCTATAATGTGCTAATTAGTGAGCTTTAGAGATGCTGGTAGTCTGATTTAATTATCCTTCGGAAAGAGCCAGGTTAGCTGCTGCCCTCTGTTTTCAAGCTTTCCTGCAGAGCTAAGCTATCTGGCTGCTGGCTTCAACTTTATATCCATCATCTGAGACAAGTGAGAGGCATTCATTTTCTCATCCAAGTCTAGACCAGGAAGTATTAAATAGGAGCACATCGAACCAAAATGTTAACCTGTTTCTACAAGTTCTGTCTTATGCGTGGTTTTGCCATCATTTTGTGAGTCGTGATGAAAGTGTACGCATCAGAATAATCCCTCAGGTCTGGGATAGTTGCGACATCAAAACAGCAAAGTCCAACAAGTAAAGAAACACCAGTGATCAAATCAAACACAGGACATAAACATCTGCCCCATTTTCTTTGTTTAGAAAGACAGTGTGGTTTCCAGCTGGTCTGTCATTATGTGGCTGGCACAGTGTATATCTGAAATGTTTCCCTACTTGGCAGTATGGTTGTGCAATTAACCAAAAAATAACAATTGTCCTTAAAAACCCTCACTATAATAAACTTGCTCCTGTTGGTTAATGTGGTTGATACTTTCCTCAATGAACTCATGAACTGTTCCCTTAAGAACATTCAACCTTGTGTTAAGTCAAAATGATTCTGGAGATATAGAAGATACAGATATAAACACTGAGCCTCGGGCTACGTCCACACCAACACATCTTACTTTTGAAATGCAGCACTTTTTTTTTTTACACTTACACCTGAGCACTGTGGAGTTTTTGAGTCACTGAAACAGAGACTTGTGGAAAAGCTGCTCCACATGTTTTAATTAAAAAGAAAAAAAACAACAACAAAAAAACTCCAGCTTTGTGTTTTAGTCTGCAGAACGAGACTCACAGACAGGTCTCATCAGTCACGACTGCCAGACCGTGATGAGAATGCGACGTGAATAGCAACTAAAGTGACTCCAACAGTTTGTTTAATCGTTTGGAGCACAACCACATTACAAATAAGAAGAGCACATGGTTTAAAATAAACACAAAAAAACACCAAACCAAACGATCATAATTCATGATCAATGAAGTTGTTTGAAATAATGATGACATTGATTCAAGTCACCCAGCCAGTTGTTCTCTTTGTCAGGTCCATCAATCACCAGCGTTACTGTTTATTACTGTTACAGCACTGATCACTGTTGCACAGCCTCATTTACACCATTTCCAGTGTTATGTTTGTTTGGTTTTTGTCAGTGTTTCCATTGCAAATAACCTGCCTCTCACAGTTGCATTTGAAATATCAGGATTTTATCAAAGCCACAAGGCTGGGTCGTTCACTGTTAAGAGTCTTGCTGTTAGAGCTTTTCTCCTATTTGAAGTAAACCACAGGCTTTTCTGATTGATCACTTGTGCTTCTTGTCTTGTCTGACCTCTCTGAGGTGTTGTTGTTCATTACCAGATCTCAGCAATAACCTTGGAGAGTACAATATTGTCCAGATCAAAATGAACAAAAACCATATTGTTAGGAGACGTAATTATCTTTTAAAGATGAGATGAGTTAGACACAGTGTCAGCGTGTTGTTTCTGTGCTGTCTTCAGATGGAGGTCACCTTCAACTTCCTGGAGATCAGAGCAATGAACACCTACCCAGAGCACCAGGTGAGGACATTTTTCTTCTGTCATCTTCTCCCTGACGGCAGTGTGAAGTATTATGACAGAAAAACTCATGTCCCTATGCTACAGGTTGTCATCGACACAGACAAGACCACCTACTCTCTGAGGCTGCAGACCCAGGACCAGCTGGATCACGTGGTCAGCCACATCAACTACGCCCTCTCCCGAGTGTTCAACAACTCCATTTATGCGTAAGCACCGCCGAGCACCCTCGCCGCGAGCGGGGGAACGAGTCTTTCTAGTTTTGTATTGTCTGTCTTGAGGAGAGAAGACAAGTTGGCCGACGCTAACAGCTCTCGACACTGCTTTGGCAAGTTGGCAGCTTCACTTTCAGGGGCGCTTTCCCTCCTCAGCAGCCAAATGCATTCTTGTATTGCTGTAGTTTGCATCCAGCCCATTTCTGTGTCACGGTAGACTTTAACACCCAGCAATCACCGGGATTAAATCGGCCAGCTGACACTGAGTAGGCTGTTACCTGAAGGCATTGTGTTGATGCTTTTTTTTTCCCTTTTCCAAAGCAGTTTATGCAGTGAAAGCAGCGAGCAGCAGCACAGTCAGTCACAGACCGAGCAGTTAGGCCTCCACTCAGAAAGCCACTTGTACACAGAGTCGGATTCAAGTTCAACAGTTTTTTCTTTTTGTGGCATGGTCATGTGGATATTAGGGTGAGCAGACAAGCAAGACACAGAGTGTACTCCCTCATCTAAAAATTTCTAAGAGCAATGGGATTGACTCTGCTCCGGCTATTGACCTGCACAAGGCTATCTCCGCACTCTATCATCTTTCAGAATGGCTCTTTTCCATTAGAGCCACGCTGGATGATTGCTTCCAGTGAGGACATTTAAACAGAATAAAGAGAGAGGGGGAGAGAAGAAGGAGGGAAGTTGTTGTGGGTTTGATCGTGCAGCCTTGTAACTGATTGGTGCCGCGGCATTGAAGCACATAATGCAGATAGTATCAAGACAACGTGCACGTACGCTTGCGCTCCAGGGGTGGATGATGATTGTCGAGATGAGGTGGGGGATTAAGGTCATGGATGTGGCGAGGTGTTGTGTGTGATTTGTTGACAAATGGGATTAAGGATGGTGTGTGTGAATGCAACAGTATAGCGGTGTAATCCTATCAAAAAGCCAAAGCAGGTACAGCACAGTATTATGTGCAAACACAGTATTTACTTTGTGCGGACTCTTTTCTGCTTACTGGATGTTTTTGCTTTGGAAAAAATTAGGAGAGCAATCATACAACTGAGGAGTGTGCTGTTTGTTCAGTGAGTGCAATAGTACAGTATCTTCAAACTGAATTCCAAGCATGCAATTTTACAGTTCATGTGTTATTTGTCCACATGCAGAGTCAACCTTGCACACATTCACTGAACACCCCGATAGAGCTACAATTTAAAAAAAAAAAAAAAAAAAAGTTTGAAAAAAGAAAACAGTCTGCTGCGAATTAGTGTCTTGCCAATACATACAGTACAAGACAATGTTGTCGTATTAAGATTATTATGCAATTCAATTTTGTTTAGCTGGCAAAGGCTAATTTTATCTTGAGCTCTTTTGGCAGCCTTTTACTTCCACTGGAAGTTGTGTGTGTGTATTTTCATTTAGCATGGTGTGCGCTCGCAGGGAGTTGGGAGGGTCATACTCATTTAATCACACACACACCTGGGAGCGGCCTTGTATCCCTGCACTGTCTCTTGAGCAATTGCGTGCTCCACTTCAGCAGCTGGGAGTTCACTGTCTTGCTTAAGGGCACTACAGCAGCAGCAGGAGTTGAGGGAAGGGAAAGTATAATATTTACCAACCTCCTTTTCCCCAACCTGTCATTGGGACCAGACGTTTTTCAATAACAACACCTCTCCTCAAAAATCACGGCGAGTGCCTCTCTTCCTAAAAAAAATAAATCGACATGATACAGTCTCAGCATGGCTCCACAGATGGCAATTTCAGTCTCCTGGCTGATCTATCTCTGGGGCCAGACGGAAATATGGATCACCCTAAAAATTTTGTACGGGCATTCATGGTGCCTGGAGGATAATTACTAATGACTTAGTTGATCCCATGATATTTTCTTTAGTGCAGAAGGTTTTAAAGTCTGGTATAGTGGCCGCCCCCTCAGACAGTATGGAGACAGCTGCACTGCCTTAACCCTGGTTGCCTTCAAGTTAATGTTGCTAGGGCTATGTGCTATCATTACCTAGCACTTCACACTCTGAAACTGCAGTGAGCACTTGTGCTGGCCCTATTGGACCCAGCTTTTGGTGCCATAGATCATATTTCTGATGTTTTGGTTCAACTTCTGTACTTTGAACCTGCAATACTCAGTGTGAAAAAATCCAAGCATTTTGCTACTGCACTTAGCCTACATTAATTGCCATAAGCTGTGTCACAGCCACAGTTGAATGTGCAGATAAGTGGGCCAAATCTACGTGCCAAGCTACAATAACTTCCAGTTGTCTTCAGAACTCCAGCATCGACCTGTTTCTCTCATTTCACGTAGCATTTGCCTCATGTGCCTCAGTACCCCCCCCCCAGGGATGCACCTCGGCCAAATCTGAATGTCCTGAATTTGCCTCACTTTCACATGAAGTCTGTGAGTGCTGAGGGCTCTCCAAATCCATAAGTCACTCAGTCCTTAAGGGGCCTCAAGCCGATTTTCTGCAGACTGCGAGACAATCTGCGTGCAAATATTATATGAATCATATTTAGTGTTTAAGACTTTTTCATGGTGCATTTCATCGCCTTGCCAACCCAACACCATCACCGACTTGACATTACAGCCAGGTTTCACAAGGGCTCAGTCCACTAGTCTGGAGGATTCAATTCCAAAAACTATCTTTGTCCCAAGGAGGCAATTTTAAAGGGCACATCCACATTACAAACACACAAACATACAACCAGCACAGAACAAACTGACATGAAGAAACAACAGCAGTTGTAATTACACAAATAAAAAACTAAATGAAAACATTAGTGTAGTTCAACCTCAGTCTGATTTAAAAACAGGTGGATATTAGATTTGATATTTTGATTTATCCTTTGTAAAGCTCGGCGTATCGAGGTTGACATTTCTGGTTCTCAGTGAAATGTCATGATGTTTTGTGCACAGACTGATTCCCTCAGGATGAATTGTTTCCACTTTTTAACTTTTCATCACAAGCCATAACCACGTCTTTACTTTCATTTGATTATACTTTAATGACCATACACCTAAGAAACAAAATCAAATCCTATCAGCCTCAGCTGTTTTGTGTTTAGTGCTATTGTGCGATTGTGTTGGCGTACTGATATTAGCATGAAGCACTGCTGTGACTAAGTGCAGCATTATAGAGCTGTTAGCATTGCTGCTGTGTGAACCTCTTCACTCTCTCTTTCAGTCCTCCTATCTGTCGAGCCGAGGGAGACCTGACCGATGGAAGCCACAAGTTTTCACCAAACTCTGAGTCATCTTTAGAGCCCCAGAAAACCTGTGGTGAGTCTGCTGCTCTCAATGCACAATACGCGCATGCACACACAGACACACACATAAGCCTCAGAGTCTGCGTCCACTCTTTGCCTCACTGACTCAGACCAAATAATTTTGGAGACTCATCCTTAAGTGGGTCAGAAGAGCAGAGTTTCTGGATGTACTCCCTCTCTTCTGGTAATCCCATTAATCTATGGGACCAGCTCTTTCATGGTGCAATACTTTCATCTCACCTCAATATTTGCAGCTAATTTCTCACAGTCTGTCTGCTTACTATCTTTGTCTTGCTCTCTCATCTGACTTCCTCTTTCATCTTTGGCTTGCACCTTTCACTCGTCTTCACTCCTTCACGTGTCCTTTGCCCTGCTTTTACTCTCTCCTTGCCATCACTGATCTGTCATGGTCTGGTTTGGATTGATTTGTTGTCTTCTCTCCGTCTTTCAGGAGGTTTTTCCGAGACCTATGCAGCTCTTTGTGACTACAACGGGATAGGCTGCAAAGAAGAAGTGCAGTGGGTGAGGAGACTGTATAAAACCAGTTCTGTCTGTTGTGCTCTTGTTAGACCTTAGGCAACTCCTGTCTTTTTTGTGCAACTGGAAAAACAAAACAAAACAAAACAAAACAAAAAACTTGGATCTTTTTTTATGTTGGTATCCTCTTTGTTACAGTTTGTTTCTTTTCCTCTCCTCTCTTTCTTCTTTCTTGCCCTGCATCTCTGCTCCAGGATGTTGACACCATCTACCACTCTCAGGACAACAGAGAGTTCAACTTGCTGGATTTCAGCCATCTTGACAGCAGGTGACATAGTTTACTGACATCTTAACTACACCCAGGCTCATTACAGCACATGAGCATGCACTGCTTGGAGAGATACAATTAACTTGTGCCAAACTTAGACTGCAGTACACAGTGCAGTCAGAGAGTGTGTGTTTGTGTGTGTATGTGTGTACTCCAGCACATTGGATTTGAAATGAAGCAATGATAATGGTGTTAAAGTGCTGACTTTCAGCATTAATTTTGGATTGTTTACATCAGCTTCAGGGGGCATTTAGGGGACAGGAAGTAATTGGACACGAACACATATTTATATGTTGTCAATGTCTGGAAGTATGTGACCCGTAGACATCAGCAGTCAATTGGCATGCTGCTTGGTGTTGCTCCTGCCAGCACTGTATTGCAGCCGTCTTCATTTTCTTTCTGCGTTTGCATTGAAACACCTGCTCAGTGGCATTGGGATCTCAAGACTACCCAGCCGGATGCTTTAAAGAACATTGCACTGAAAGTCCCAATGCAGATCATTACTTGTAATGGTGGATCTGCATTAGTATGTGGTATATATAGTGGTAGTAAAGCTATACTGGTGTAACTTAATCATGAATTCAGGAGCACTGAGACTTTTGCGATGCACTTCATCCTCCTTGTCTATACTTAATTTGGCTGCACTGTGAACAGATACAGACATGAGCTGCTCTTCTGTTCTTTTTTTTACAGAGTTAGTGCTTGGGGCATGTTTTTGCTGCCTCCAGAGGTTGATGCACATGTCATTCTGAATAGAACCCAACGACCTGTATTATTAAAATCCATTTGCAGTTCCCACCAATAACCACAGGTGTTGCCAATAAACCAGGATTGAAATCTGTCTGACTTTAACCAAAGCTGAAATTCATCACTTAACTTGTTTCGCGGAGATCGACTGTGTGGGAGTGCGGACCTCAAACCAATAAAAATGCATCATTGTGCTAATACTTTCTGACTGCTCTGTACTTTTGGAGGTTGTTTCTTGTCCCTGCATGCATTCTGCATTACGCTGTTTTGCAAAGATGTTTCCCAGTACGGTACAGTGCATCCCTTCAGCATCCCCTGTCAGTCCTCGTCTTATCCGACATTATAGTGGCTATTTGTCTAACAAGACCCTCCCTGGGTGAAATTGTTGTGTGTATTAGTGTTTTGTTCTCTCTGCGGTTTTACTGTGTCCTATATCTGTGTTCAGTTTTGTTACAAGTTCGGGAAGATCATAGAGCAGGAGAATGATCTGCTGTCAGAGGCAGAATCCAAGGCTCAGAAACAGCTGTAAGATGCCATATGTCTTCTCCTCCAACCCCCCCACTGTTATCTTTTTTTTTTTTTTTAAGTCCCCCGTTTCCTTTCCTCGATGCATTGAGGAAGAGCGTGCTTGTCGTACCAGCGCCGCTGTTCATAAAAAAGATTTGGCAGCTGACACATGCAAATGTAGAATCCAGCCTAGCTTACTTGTCTGTTGTTTGAGGAATGTTTTGTCCTGAGAAAACCCCAAGGCCCATGGAATCTCTCTCACTTTTCCTGTGTGTAGTGACAGCAGTCCCGACCGGAGAGGATACGTTCACACTTAAAAATGCATATCTCATCACAGGGCTGAAGCCTTGCTCTGCTGGTAAATCAAAAAGCCATTCATAGAAGCATGATTGCAGTAGCAACTCATGAATATATTAATGTCTTTCATATTGAGAGCTAAAATCACTGCATCGCTGTTGTTTTTTTTCTCCAATATTTTATACAGTGTGTGATAAACAGAGTCTTTGCTGGTGAAGCTGCCTGCGTGTGCTGTTTTTTTAAGATCTGCCATTAATATATTGTTCCCCTGAGCCCACAATCCAGTGCTAAAGACACTCTTCCTGTTTTTCTAGAGAGGCTGTGTCAAATTGAAATTAATAGAGAAGCACAGATTTGACAAAATAATCATCATCCCCCCCCCCAAAAAAAAAGTGCAAATGACTTAGGAAAGGATCTCAGAGTGGGCTTTTACATGACCATGTGTCAGAGACTGTCTGTGGTGCATTACTCTCTTCCTCCCTGACTTGTCCTTCCACATTTCTATTCCTTCCATCTCCCCCAATTGAGCCCGTCTAGCGTTACCGCGGGCGACAGGGCGATGCTTTTTCTGCTGACTGCTGTCCGTCCAAACACGGGCTCATTCCTCATGACTGAAAGTAGATACCTTTTTTCTCTGGCCCTGTCTCATCCTCTTGTTCTCCACTTCCTGTGTATTTCTCCTCTTTCATTTTCTTCAGTTCTGCCTGTGCTTTTTGTGAATGACACACACAACACGTGCACACACACAGACGCACACACACACTGCCTGTCTCTGTTGGTTCTGACTTGTCACTGCAAGTTGACACCATGTTGCAGAGGAGTCTGTGTGTAGGAGTGTGTCTGTGTGTGTGTGTATGTGAGGGTGTCTGTGAATTTTAGTCAAAATATTTCAGCCTGCATATATTTGTTTGTGTGAGAGAAAATGTTACACCTTGGTGCCCCAAGAGGTTCTTCAGACACCTCTTGGCTTGACAGTCTCCTGTGTACCCACACATGCACACACTAGTCGGGCCAGAGTGGCCAACTTCTCTCCAACTTTGTATCTGTTACTGAAGCAGGACAGCAGCTCAACAGCTCAGTGCCACCATCTGGAGTCATGCAGCAGTGAGTCATTACACTACTGCACAACTGCATGCTTCAAAATCCAACCATCCTCCAACCTGTAACAATGGTTGGTCCAACTAGCAGACAGTTTGCTATGAAATGTCTTATTAATATTTATGGTCCACAGAAGATGACTAGAAATGATTTTGGTGCCCTCTGACCTTTTACTCTGCTTCCACCAGTCAGGTCACAGTATGACCCTCTCTGTGGCTATGATATTTTCATAAAGTGCTATAAATATTCATAGTGCTCACAGGGTAAATAGTAATGTTCTTGGAGACCTCTGCTGACCTTTTGTCTGCGACTACAAGAACCAATTTCATTTGTTCGTAAGAAATACGAGCAGATTGCCATGATATTTACTGAGAATATTCATCCTCCCTTGAGGGTGAACCCTGGTTATTTTGGACACACCATGACCTTAATACTGCTTTACCTACAAGCCTTTTAATAATCTAAAAGGCTAGTTGCCGTGAAATGGTCTTGAGCACATTCATGCTCCAAGCTAGACTTTGATTTGAATGACCCCATGATGTTTTCTTCAGTAGCACCTCAGGACACACTCTTATCTCAGCCTGTTGTCTGTTAATTGTGAGAATTTAGAGGTGGAGGACAGAGCCAGGGTAAGCCCCCCCCCGCCCGGCCTCCAGTCTGTGGAACCAGCTGCTAATTGTAGTTACATATGAATGCTATCAATCTCCTCATCTCAGTCGCTGCAGGGACACAAATGAAAATTTCTACCAAAATGTCAAAGTGTGCGTGAAAGACGTGCGCGTGAAAGACAGCCAGAATGGAAATATAGGGTCTTTAACAACATAGCCTGTGCAGCCACTTTGTATGCATGGTCACTGTAGCACGATGACAATATACAATTTACCTAGTGATAAAACTGTACTTTATTCTCATACTTTTAACCCAAAGCTGAATTTAACTCCGCCCTCAACCATAAACCCAGCTGTTCCGTAAAAGTAATTTTATCCTAGATAAAAAAAACAACATTAACAACTATAATAAACTTTGTTATGAAATGCATTCCTTTATTTTGGGGAAAAAAATCCCTATAATAAACTTGGACTGTGGGGATATACAATAGATGCATCAGCAGTTGGTTGGAGGAATGGATAGAGAGTATGAAGATGATCCTTGTGTTGTATTTGGTTGTTCATCCATTGGTAAATCCTGATTGTTGTGAAAATCCCGAACCATGGGTGTACCACAGAGCTAATCTCAATTTGTGTATTAACATTAAATCAAACCTGAATTGATCAGTGTGAAGAACCACACAGCGACAGACTGACCTGCTGCTGCGCCGACATGTCCTGTGTAGTTCAAGTACAAGGCGACACATAAAACGCCAACACGCTGCATCAGTGAGTGAGACATCATAGAGGTCAATTACATGTCCTGCTGTCAAAACAGGAATCAACAGGCAGTGCTGGTGATTAATGTTGACGTGTGCATCATCTGCTGACACGCACACAGTCACACACACACACAGACAGACAGACACACATCATCAGAATGGACTGGTCTGATGGCTGGCATGGTAATGAAAAAGGAACACAGCCTGTAGCCATTTTACTCCTCTGAGATACACTGTGATGGCCTGGCTACTGCGGTTACTGGCAACAGGACCCTCCTGGGCTGGATTACACTCTTTCTTCCTCTCTCTTTCATTCTCTTTGTATTTTTTCCTCCGTCTCTCCACACTTTTTTCTCTCTCGACCTCTCCCTCTCTCTTTCTCTGGGCTTATTCTCTTTCCCTGTGCCTCCCCTCTCTCTCTGCTGCTGCTTGTTTGTCAGATGATGTATTGCAGGTGTAGCAGCAGTGTGGCTGTAGTTGGACCTTGGAGGATTCTAAAACTCCCCCCCTCCCTTCTCTCTTTTACTTCTCTCTTTCTACCTCACAGACACACACAGGCTTGTCTGTGGGCTTTGTGTCTGTTTATGTACCAGTGGATGTAGCAGTATTTGAGGTCTGTAGCTGGGATCAGACTGTGGCTTTATTGAATAATCCACTGACCCAGCCATCGATCCTTACATCTGTTTTTTTTTTCTTTCTCTTCTTCTCTGCTTCTCCTCAGTGGGGCTGCACTATCAGTCATCTTTTAGAGAGCAGCCCTGCCCACAGTGTTCCCCCTGTCATGATGATAAACAGCTTTTTACCAAAGCAGGAGCAAAGAAAAAGTTTGGCCTACGATAATGTGAATTTATGGATCAATGACATCAAATGGTTATGAGCAGATGGAGTTTGCTAATTTAAACATTTGCATTTTATCTCTAATATGAGGTGTGTGTGTGTGTGTGTGTGTGTCTCTTCCAGGGACTTGGCGGTGATTGTGGCATCCATTGCATACAACACCTGGTTCACCAAGCTGTACTGCAAAGACATGCGCATAGTAACTATCCGTTTTATCTTCCTACCTTGTAAAGCTTCTTTCCAGATGTAAACAATCAATATTCTTTATTTAGTTTTCTTTTCTTGTATTTCCTCTACAAGCCTCAGTGTTTTAGAATACCTTTGTTTTTTGAATCAACTTCAGTCTAGATATGTTTAAAGAAATCTGTCAAGTCGTTGCTGTCAAGTAGTTGTAGTGGTAGTTTGCATTTTCTAAGTCAGCTTGCCCTAAATACTAAATGAAAATCAAGTTAAAAAAAAGAAGCAAGATCAAAAGAGGACACAGAGTTAAGTTACCCTCAGCAAAGTTGTACATAGCTTTAAGATGATGTGGGTCTTTAATAATTCATAGTGTGCATTAGAGTTAGTGGCATCCATCTAAGGTGAACTACAATGAAACAGTCTTATGAAAGTTTCTCACATAAATATAATTTAAAAGACATTAGATTAAATACATTGCTCATCAAAACCCTGCAAAACTTGATTTGATTTTTAAAAGTGTCATTTGGAATTTTCTTGTCAACAAATTAAAGTGTATACTCACCAGAATGCTTTTTATTTTTCATATTTTCATTCTGGCTCCGTGCACATGTGTTTGCATCTTCATGTGCATGCAAAATACAAACACTCCGAAATTCTGAAATAAATCAACCTGTGGTTGTTTTTGTTCTTTCTTGTTCCTTTGCCAGGATCATTTTTTCTAAGTTTGGGGATTTTTTCATGTGTGAAAAGAAGCCCTGAGAGGCAAGAGATTTTTTTTTAAATGCCAGGATCAAGTTTTTCATTTATTTATTTATTCCTCTCGGGGCATGTTTGTTTTCACAGAAGAAAAAAACCCTCAAACTTACAAGAAAATAAAATGAGGAACAAAGAATTGCATCTGATGTTAATAAATGAATTACATGACCCTTTTCTCTCTGCAGTCCCATGTCCATGTCATACCTGGTTAAACTACACAAAAGGTTTCAGCCTTTGCAGAAAATTATGTTTATATCAAACTTCCTTGTTCATAGTAACAAGTCAACTGTGAATACAGTTTTCAGGGAATTTAAAAATGCTATACAGTTTTGGGATATATTGTCTGTCATGTTCCAGTTGTAATACATTTATAATTCTTCATGAGGCTATTGACTAGAAAGGACATGAGAGCAATGTCAAAAAATTGCAGCCTTTTACTTGTAAATGAACCTATGCTTTGGCTGAAGTCCTCCTTGCTTGTGGTTCACTTTCCCTGCCTTGATCCTTCCACTGAGCTGGAACCTTCCAGTCAGACGTTCACATGTTATCTGTGTTTTGTCAGGGGTCGGAGGTGGTGGATCAAGTTCTACACACCGTCAGCAAGTCCAACAGTCTGGAGGAGCTCACTCTGGAGAACGCAGGACTCAAATCGTAGGTTTTTCCTCCGTCCTGACTTCATCATCATCATCTGCCCTGCCTGTCACCCTCCTTTGTATAATCTAATTTCCTCCCCTTTTCTTCTCCTCACACCTTCACCTGTCAAACACCTCCCTACTTCTCCTTCTTTGCCCTTTCCCATTCTTGTCTCTCTCCTTTTCCCCTTTGCTCGACTCCTCACTTTTCACTTCCATCTCTCATCTCACCTCTTCACCTTAGCTTTTCTCACCTCTCCCCTCCTCCTCACCCTCCCACTCTCCTCGCCTCCTCTGCTGTCTTGACCTTTCCAATTCTGTCTCTCTCTTCTTTCTTTCCCTCACACCTCACACCTCACTTAACCTCCACTCTTTCATCCAATAAAGCTTCAATAAAGATCTCTATGTCTGCCTCTGGCAGATGTATTGTTTCTCCATTAAAAATTTTCAGGAGTTTTGGGGCTTAACCTGGACAGACATTTCACCCTTTATGCAGGGCTGGTATCATTTAGCAGAGTAGTTTCCTTATTAAGTATTAATTGAGATGAATTGGCTGCCTCTGGGCGAGATGATTTACTGCACCATAATGATGATGTTACCAAGTTTTTAAACATTCCCTGTATTAAATCATTTCCAATAGAGCGGGTGATTTTTATTAGAGGCTCTCCACAAGCACTGCACCAAAGCTGAATCCCCAAGTATGATATACTAAGTGAGGTAGTGTCCTCAAACATTGTTTGACCTTAAAGGCTTCCTCTGAAATATATTTCCTGTTTTGGGATTTCAAATACACAAAAAAATGTAAACTTGAAAAGAGCTTTCTTGGAACAAAAACAAAAGAATAGCAGAGAAAGGGAGTTTTAACCTTGTCAGAAAGGTGTTGCCTTTTCACACATTGGCAGTCTGAGCCACTGTTTGCAATCGTCAGGAGTAAATGTTTCTGGCCAACAGATGAATAAGGAGTTTAATATTTATTCTATTTTTTAGATCTCTATTGGTCATCACCAATTTAGCCAGATATTATTATTTAATTCCAGAACAAATCTGGAATATCCAAAGACTAATTTGTTAATGACTAAGAATCTAACCAAGCTGGCATCAATTTAAAGGTCCCATACGGTGTCAAGGTAGATGTCCATGTGTAGTTGATTATAAACCAGGTCTAGGTTTTGTATTTATACTGGGAAAGTACCAAAGTGCTCAGTCCAAAGTTAACTGCACACAACTTCTAATCAGAAACTGAGCCTTAAAACCAGCCACCAGTGACTTTTGTAACTTTGTGATGTCACAACAAAGCAGCCACCACCCTCAACCATGCTTTAAGCCCCACCCACCTGGACCTGTCATCTAACCTTGTAGAATTTGGTTTCTCTCAGTGTTTACCTGAAATCTGCAATATTATCATTTTGTCAATCAGTGGAGAGGATCAGAGCCTCCTCTCTTCTGATTGGCTGACACTGACCTGATGTTATTAGAGCTACAGAGAGAAGCCTGAGAGGGGAGATGTAAAACTGTATTGAGATGGTTTTTCAATCCAGAAATATTTCCTCTTGTATCATCCCAAATAAAATACAAAAAATGTGTGACCATAAAGTACAGTGTTACTTGGTGCTCACATTTGAGTTGATACCAGAAAAGTATTAAAGCCCCAACACCCCCTCCCCTCATCTCTCACCACACAGTGGCTGTTAAAAAAAACTAATCTTTTACTGTCATGTATGATTTAAATACACTTCCTCTACATTTTACCTTTACAGCAAAACGTAATTCAAATTGATTTCAATTTCTGCACAGTGACAATAAAACATCCACCCATCACCGAGATATGTAGTTTTATTTATTTAGCAGATGCATTAGGGTGAATTAGGGAAATCTGTCCAGTGAATTTACTCAGTCCTGGAGACCAGTATTGGATTAGCAGCTCTATAGAAAGCTCAATTTTCTCTTTTGAACGTTTTGTCTCCAGGGATTTTCCACAGAAGATGGCGTCGGCTCTTTCAGAGAACCCAGCGTCTGTGATTCACTCTCTCAACCTGGCTCATAACACACTAGACAACCAAGGTACCGGCCCAGACTTTGAATTCTTTATCCCTTTTACCGCCGTCTTTCTCAGGTAACTTCCAATTGTTCTTTTGCTTTTATTTGGTTGCAGCTTTTGTTTGCTCTCAAAGAAATCAAAATCAATCTTTGTCCTCACACAAGCCTTATTATCTGCCTCTCTCTCAAGCTATATATGTATGACGTGTCTTCTTTAAAGGAATGCTTTTATTTCTCAGTCTCGCCCACAACCTGCTAAACAAACTGAACCTTTTGTGTTTCTCTCTCTCCACACACACACACACACATGGATACATACATATGTCTGTACATAAATTCATATATATAGAAAAAGAAATGCGCATTTCAGTTGTGAGTGCCTCAGTAACTGTTGGGTATCAACCCCTGTAGACTCCTCTATCCTGACTGTATGTGTTTGTGTGTCAGGGTCAGGCTGTGCTTGCATGCAAATATCACTCATTAGCTAATTTCTGTCCTCCTGTCTGACACATGCCACTTCCACTCACTTCAATAAATTCTGTGTGTGAGTGTGTGCACTGTTATAGGAGGAAAACATGTAGAATAACAGCAAATGACCTTCAGTTTAATTACTATGTGTTTTCTTACTTTTTTTGCCTTTCAAATTAAGAGTCTGTACATGCACATTAATAAAAGCTGAGAAAGACGGGAAAACACAAGAACCAGGAAACAAGGTTTGGCATTGCAATGAATTCCATTTTTAATAAAGCCAAGCCTTTCATATTATCATCATGGCTGCAGTATCTTTAATCAAATTGCAAAGCAGAAGTATGTCTTACGTAATCCATGCTGACATATGGTATTCGTATGGGTTTGTATCTGGACTGGGTATGTGGGAGAAAGTGAGATTGTGAAGCTTGATGGTGTTATGTTCTTTTAACTGAAGTGTGTGTATATATAGTGTTTGTGTGTGTGTTTTGGAGGAGGTGTATTTGCCACATGGTATTTCATTGTTATGTGGGAAAGCTTTGTGTGGGTCGATCGACTGTCCTAGTCAGAACTTTGAGCAGGGGATGGGTGAAGGACTGTAAGCAGAAATGATTTTCATTGTAGATTTATGGCTGTTATTTTCTTAATTAATTGATTAAACATTTGATCAGTTGAAACGGCTAATAAATTTGGCTTTAGCTTGGTAGATGGTGTGTTCTTTGTGTTTAAAGCCCCTACAAAGAACTTTTAACTGGATATGCAAAAGTCTCTGGTTTCTGCTGATGTCTCTGTGTGACCTACCAACAGCAAATGAGGCCATCGGTGGGAAGATAAGCTATTTCTAAATAGTGTAACTCTTTACCTTCGGGAGTCAGTGGTCGGGTCGGTCCACCAGACCGAACGATTTATGGCACTCAGACCGGGGACAGAATGCGCGAGCCAGATAAGCGTCTTTACGACAATACGCACTACAGCTCATGGGAAATGCAGTCTTCATTCCGGCAAAACACTACCGCTTTTGTCCACAATGGTCGCTAAAATCAAGACAAAATGAAAGTTTTTTGTCAGGACTTTAAAAAAGGCTTTTATTTTCTCACCTTTCTCTTCTCTTCTCCTCTCCTCTCCTCTCCTCTCATACCAGGAGTTTCCAACCTGATTCAACAGGTCTGCCGCCTCAACAAGGGACTGCGCCTCCTCAACCTCTCAAAGACCTCCCTTTCCTCCAAAGGTAGGAGAGCCCCTCTGAGACACAGCAACCCATTGTGGCTGAGACTGTATACAAACACACACATGCCTCAATAAATATTTGCTTAAATTTTCCAGCAGGGTCAAAACTGTGGGTCTGCCTGCTTTTAAAAGTCCAGGTTTGAACTCAACCACAACAATAAACCCACTCTGAACCACAACACTGCCCCAAAATGTATGAGTATTTCAGCCAGCATTTACTCACACAGATCAACACACCCTTCCTTGGACAGTATGATCCATCTACCAAATGATAATCAGGCTGGAATCATAAGTAGTTGATCTGTTTTTCCCTAAAAACCCTACAAAGGCATTAGTGCAGTGTCCCAGTTCTGTTGCTTTCATCCCGGGCAATACAACCATCCTGCAGTATTACAGCAGATTCCACAAGATAACAGTGATACAGATGTAAATCCATACATTAATAGCCTGATCTTTATGGTATTTTGATTATTACATTACTATAGCGTTTTTGATCCACCACAGCTTTGATGGGTAATGATTATATTTATCTGATTTAGCTTTTATGGTCTTTTTTTTTTTTTTTACTGAGTTGCAGAAGAGTCACATGCTGCTCTCCAAAGGCGTAACACAGTAACTACACATTCCCTCGAAAATGAGCTGAGAACTAAATCTGAATGTTTGGATTCTGGTGAATTTACCATAAAAATGTATTACGCTTTGGAAAAGTAAATTGAAATTTGAAACAGCTTGTAAAATTAGCAGTATGAGCCTAGAAACCATGTCAACCCACAGTATCTTCAGTACCCTGAGCTAAAACCAATTATTCTTATGGAAAAGAAACCCAGCTAAACTCACGCTAACACTAACTAGCATGGCAGAGTACTGATCCATTTGATGCCCATGGACACTAGCTGTTATTTGGTTAAACTGCCTTTCAGACTGTATTGAAATGTATTCAATTATAACTTATTATGTTTGTTTAAATATAAATGTTATCAACAGGCAGACACAGCACAGAGTTTATTTTCTGAAACAGCTACTTGAAATTGATAGGGACACTGACAAACAAGATTCAGTTGACATTATCCATCCATAAAATCAGCATTTTTTTTCATTGCTGTGTTGGCAGGTTTTTTGAGTGGTTAAATAATCAGCCTCTCTGTTACTTTTCCTAGCCTGCTACAATGTATCTCAACTCCTCTGCCTCTGCAGTTACTGCTCTCTGCCTTTGTTGGGCAGCAAGGATGAGGAGGATTTGAATCTAATTATAAGACTGAAAGCTTGTGTTATACAGAGCTTCAGAAAGTATTCAGACCCCTTCATGTTTTTCACATTTTGTTGTATTGCAGCCAGTTTTGTTTGTTTCCACCTCATTAAACTACACTCAATACTCCATAATGAGAATTTGAAATATTTTTGTAAAGATATTTGCATATTTGTATTAAAAAGAGGTGCTGAAGATCACACAGATCAAGTATTTACACCCTTTTCTTTGAGTTCAGGTACTTCCATTTCTCTTCTCATTATCCCTCATCTTTTTTGCACCTTAATTGCAATCCACCTGTGGTATATCAATATGATTGGTTACAATTTGTAATGGCACAAACTTGTTTATATAAGCTCTCACAGCTGACAATGCATATTGGAACAAAAAACCGCACTTGATGCCAAAGAAAATGCCTGCAGAGCGCAGAGACAGGCGGCATTGTGTTGGTGTAACGATCTGGGGAGGGATACAAGAAAAAATTCTGCTGCATTAAAGAAGACTGTTCTCTGTAGTTCATGAAGTGATGAGGTTTTGTACAACCAGGACTCCAAGTAGAGCTGGCTGCTTGACCAAACTGAGCAATCAGGGACCAAGATCTGATGGTCACTCTGGCTGAGCTCCAGAGACCCTGCGTGGGGATGGAGAAACTTGAACCATTTGGCCTCAGTCCTAAGCATCATGTCTTGAGGAACCCAGGCGACGCTCGTCACCTGCCCAACACCATCCCCACTGTGAAGCATGATGGCGGCAGCATCTGCTGTGGGGGTGTTGTTCAGCAGCAGGGCCAGATACGATGCGATACGCTTTATTGTCCCCTCGGGGAAATTTGACATGTTCCCACATTAACAGCCTCCATAGCTATATGAAACAAACAACAAACAAGGAAGAAACAACACATTACCAAAGCAGCACACAACCACAGATTACACATATTGCTTATTGCACACACTTGTGTGTGATATCACACATATTGCACAACCAGAGGTAAAGTGATAAGAACACCATGAAGCTATCACACAACCCCTGCAGCGCCTAGCAGCATTATTTAAAATTTTAATTGAGGTAGGCACAAATGAGTTTTTAAAAGAGTTGGGTTTACATTGTGCTTCTCTGTATTGTCTGCCAGAGGGGAAGAGCTCATCCTCATGAACATCAGATGGGTTGGACAATATTCTCTGTGTTCGCAGGCTGCATTTTCACTGTTGTAATATTGGAGGGGCTGGTTCTCTCCTCCCTATAACCTTCACTGCATGCTGAACAAGATGAGCAAGCTTTTAACTGTTCACTGAGATTGCTTTAGCATGCTGACATCCCATAGTTGATTGTGCTCTCTAATACACACTGGTGGAATAAGAACATATTCATCTGGTCCACATCCTTACGGTCTGCATAGGAAATGTAATCACATCATCATGTATAACCACTGGACTGTGATCCCCACTGACCTCAGGTCCAGATCCCTCTCCTCAGCGTTTCTCACATTAAAGATGAGATTCTATCACATGACTGCACAGAGCTCCCTATAGAAAGAAAGCTGAATGGAGCAAAGTACAGAGATATACTTAATGAAAAACTGATCCAGAGCGCTCAGGGCTTCACCTCCGAACGGACCCTAAGCACTCAGCCAGGACAACACAGGACAGGCTTAGGGACAACTCTCTGACTGTCCTTGCCTGACCCAGACAGAGCCTCGACTTGAACTCAGTCAAGCGTCTCGAGGGAGACATAAAAGTGGCTAATAGTCTCCAACTCTACCTGACGGAGCCCAAGAGGATCTGCAGAGGGGAATGGCAGAAAATTCCCCCAAATCCAGAAGAGCAAAGCTCATCACGTCAACCTGAAGAAGACTGGAGTCTGTAAAGTCCTGAGCAAAGGGTCTGAATACTGAGCACTGTCAGTGTGAGGCTTCGGTTTTTCCCTGTTTCTGTTTTCACCTCGCTATTAAGTGTAGATTGATGAGAGGAAAAGTGAAATAATGAAAAAGCAATATAACAAAATGTGAAAAGTAAGTGTCTCTGTACATATTTGCCACAGACAATGACCTTCACACCCTGCTAGTCTAGTTATGAATGGGAAACCCAGACGAGGTGTGATTTTTCGAAGCCGTTGGATTGACACAGTGATTCAGGGAGAATGCAGTGATGGTGCTGACCTTGGATGGGTGTGTGTTGGTATGACTTTGCAGGGTCTGGGCATTCTTTGTTGAATATTTATAGATCCCTCTCTCTCCTCTTTCTCTCCTCCCTCTGTCTTCTGTCTCTAAAACACCTACACATATGCTGACGCGAGCGCACACGCACACTCGAGGCACGCACAAGCGTCGGACGAGCTAACGGGGAGATGCATGTTTTCACACCTCCCGCTCCCACACACCCACTTGACACTGTCACACACACCGGATGGTTTGGGAAAAGTCCCCACTTGCAGTAAAATGCTGCAGCTGATAGATCCATGCAGGGAGGGAGGGAGGTAGGGGGGGAGGATTAGACACCCTGTCCCCTCTTCCCCTCATTTCGCTCCTAATCGCTACAAATTAGGGATGAAGAGCTTAGTGCCTTTCCAGCTTCAGAGCAGCACATGCAGTAGCTGGTCCCCAGTTCCAATGAACAGGGAGGAAAACACACTTCCTGTAATTGCTGGCTGTAATGGAGGACATATGGTGGAGTGAATATCACACAGAGTAAAGATGGTTGTAGACTTTTTGTTTGTATTTGTCGCTGCTGCTCGATGTTTCGCCCGCGTTGTTGTTATTGTCGGGTCTATATTTAATCCTCAGCCTGGCGTGGTGTGCCGTGCCGTGCCGTGCTTTGCGTCACTGTTGCAGGGTGAGGATTTTAATGAGGGGTTCCTTCGGGCCTGTGGGTGTAATTGTGTAGTGATCTGATTTGAGAAAATGGTTTTCTCTTTTAGTTTTGCATTTTCAGGGTACACTTTCATTCTGGGATAGGAGCAGAAACAGTGGCTGTCTTCCTCCAGCAGTTCTTTTCATACTAGCCTGCCATATGAGCTCACTGGTCTCTCTGCAATTATTATTATTTTCTTTTTTACCACAGAGCCTGTTTACCATTATGTAGTTTTGTATTCATTAGTCACTAATAAGTCACGTCCAGAGCAATAACATCCCTCTGAAAAATACCCGCTGATTGTCAAGTGATTAAATGACTCAAGGATGAATCTGTAACTTGTCCTCACCTTCTCTTCCCTTTTCCTCCCTTCCTCCCCCTCTGTCCCTGACTCCCCTCTCTCCATTTAGGGGTTGTTTCTCTGTCTCAGGCGTTGTGTTCAAGTGATGACTACTCCAACTCTCTGCTGCATCTGGACCTGAGCAAAAATCCTGGGGTTTTGTCTGGAGAGGATGCCACAGTGAGGGACACACTTTCAAACACACATAATCATTGCCCATTAAAAAAGATAGAAAGATTCCAGAAGCCCCACTGGAAGTCTGATATGTTTTGATTGAACAATAAAGAGGATATAACCTGATTCAAGTGCATTCATGAAACAAACATGAATGTTATTATGGCATCCATTATGGATCTCCATTCGCAGTTTGACTCATAATATCCAAAAGGAAGTGGATAAACACATGCATTAATAAGCATTTTCTTTTGACAATTAATATTGTCCTACAGTGACTCACCCACTTGACTCAGAAAGGTCTGGAGGTTCAGTGATTAGCACTGTCGCCTCACAGCAAGAAGATTCCACAGTGTGTGAACGTGGGCGTGAATTGTTGTCAGCCCTGTCTTAGACCGACCACCCGTCCAGGGTGTACTCCATCCCCGCCTAATGTCAGCTGGGGTTTCCCTCCAACCTCCCTGTGCCTCTAAAAGGATCAGCAGTATAGCGAATGAATAAATAAATTGATTGAATTTGATTTTTTCTGACATCAGTCAACAGGAAAAAAGACCCTGTAATGTCAAGGTGAAAACAGATTTTGACAAAGTGATGCGAATGATAAATATTTACAGCCACTCAGGCTCTGTCAGTGCTTGTTGATTGTGAGAAAACTGCATTTTCACATCCAGCCACACAGGAGTGGATTGATTCTCCGTCGCTCCACTACCTTAACGCTGCTGTTTCTCAGCCCTTCTTCTCCAGCTCTGGCTTCATGCTTGGGCTCATTTCTCACTGGGAAGCATCTCACACGTGGCAGCTGCTACAACAGGTTGTAATCCAGCCTATATCTATATCTCTGCAGCATGTGGCTGCCATCATCATAGCTCGCACTGGGGGTGTCATGTTTATGATCATAAAGTCTGATGGCCAGAAAGTTTGGTTTCGGTCTCACCACTGAAGCTTCTTCCTGCTGACTTCAAAGTTTCCCATGTGCCTTGTGGCAAACTGTGACTCAGATGTGGGGGGAGCGTGTGGCTGTCTCTGTCCCACTTCCTCATACTGCTGCGAAAGGTGACGCATCCAGTCGACTCTAGTTGTCTGCCTAGTCACTCTTCCAACATGTCACCCTGCAGAGAGACACCCTCAGGGGTGTCACAGGTCTCTTGGTGGCCTCCCTCAGCTGTGTCCTATAGTCACTAAGCAGATTTACAGCTGCGTCCAGCTCTCTCTGTTTCTTACTGATCGATTTAACTGGACTCCAGGGGATGTTCAGTGGCTTGGAAATATTCTTGTGAGCGTCTCCTGACTTTGCACTCAGTTTTTTATGGAGATACTCGGAGTCTCACTTTGTCTTTATAGTGGAAGGTTGGCCACAAAATCCCAGACATCCCAGATACAGATTTATAGCATTTATAGATTTATGCTACAGTCAGATGAAACCTATTGCCCGCTGGTGATCTCCATTTAGATATGTGCCTTTGAAAACCCATAAGCTAAGTATTACGTATATATAAAGAATTAACTCAGATCACTTTGTAGATAGATGTAGAGATGTATATACTTTCATTTTGACATTGAAGGACTTTTTTCTGTGGATCTGTGTAAAAAAAAAACAAACAAAAAAATCCTGCTTTGACTCATTGTAAAACAAGACATTGAAACCTCCAAAGGGGGTGAAAGCCTTTTATACGTGCTGTATATTTCAGTACAAATACTTCTGTGCAAAAGTTTTTTAAACATATTGCTATAGATAGTTTTATTTTGTCAATTACGTCATTAGACTAAAAAAGACTAAAAAAAAACAAAATACTCCCATGTCCCAAATCATGTAATCCCAGACGAGAGTCTATGCTGTTGAGATCAGGACTCTGTGAAGGACAGACCATCTGTCACACGACTCTTTATTCCTCTTGTCTCTGAGGACTCTATGAATCTGGCTGTTGGTTTGAGCCATTTTCCTGCTGCAGAATGAATTAAGGACAGTTCAGACGCCCCCTGATGGAATTGCATGATAGATTGAAATATAGATATCTAAAGTCCTTCAACTTTTGCACAGCACTGTATATTTTATCGAGGTATGTTTTTTTTAACGAGCCTCTTGTCTCTCCTGTGCAGAACCTGTACCTGTTCCTGGCCCAGCCCAACTGTCTGGTCCATTTGGACCTGTCTGGGACAGACTGCACCGTGGACTCGGTATGTACTCACTGTCTCTGTAACAGTCACCATCCAGCTATCTGTGTCCGATCTCATCTCTGGGATGGGATTCAAGCCAAGAAACAGAAAGGTGTAGCGTCCTGAATATGAATGGCCCACCAAACAGAAACGCTCTTACCTCAGCTGACTCGCAGTCTTTCTCTAAGCTCCTCTATGCATAAAGCCTTGAGTGAAAGCTATTAGAAGCCTCTACAGTACAAATGTATACCCGCTTATGAATTATACAAGTGATCCATTGTATGAGGAGCATGCAGGAGCTTTTGTTTCATGTATTTGTTCAAATCTTTGTCACTTCAAAGAGACGAATTTGTCTGTGTTGTCACTGGGTCTAATTTTAAACTGTGTCTGCCACTGTGACAAAACAGTGTCTTGCTGCATTAGCAGAGACGCTAGCTGAAAGGATGACAGAGCTTTCTCTGTGAAAGACTTCAGTGACCACGTTTCAACGTGTCTGCCCCTGCTGGTTACTGCTGAGATGGCACTTCTGCACGCTTCACCGTGGAATACGCAGAGCTCGGAAGTTACCGCTGTACTCGGGATGTTGCGGGTGCCCGTCTCATCCTGGAAGATGTACAGTTTAGTGAAAAGTGCTGGCTGATCGGGAAGTCACATTTATTGTTTATGTCTGCTGCGCTGTCAGAGCTGTATTGCTGCTGAGGGGTGAACGCACAGTGGGGGCGTGCAAGGTTGTCTCCAGCAGACATAAATATCTTTTTTTCATTTGTCCCGCTGCTGCAGGGAGGTCAGAGGTCAGTGTCAGCTACAGATCTACTCTGAGCTCTGCTTGTGCTCAGTGACATCTCAGCAGAACAGTGAGCTCCCCACCCTGTGCCGCCATGATGCCCTGTCATTGCTGATTTTGATTGCATTACATTTACACTTCAGCCCTTACATAACCTAGTCAAGCTGCAAAATACATATGAAAAGTGAAGAAATATGCAGGTTTCTACAAATATTTGAAGCAGTTGTAAAGTGTGAAGTTGTCAAAATTTGCTTCGATCAATTTTTCCTCACTGCGTCTCCTCGAGTTGTCTGTAGTGCATCTGAAAAACAGAATACCGAAAGTGCCGTTCTGACGAATGATTGCTGTCAGCACTAACCAGCCTGACAAGCACACTGCATGTCCTGTGACTGCTTCACAACAAAAATTCCCCCATGAACGGCAGCATCGCAAACCATAATGAAGACTGTCATATAAAGAGGTCATTAAATATAAATATACTCAATGTTTTTTTTTTTTTTCAAAATAACTGCATAAGGAATTTAGGGCCATATTATACAAATAGAATTCATATAACAGCAGAAAATCCTTTAAGCTGTCCCAACTTTCACTTTCACACCATGTGGTGAATTTGTTTCATACACATATGGCTGCTCTTCAATTGCTTTTAGATGACCAACAAAATGTCAGCAGACTGAACTCATTCAGTAAGAGGCTTATGGAAGATGGTGTTGATATGCAGGTGATGAAACCATGTGATGACAAAACACTCATTCATAGAGACAGGTCATCTGAGCCCTCTCTCTCTCTGTCTGTGTTATCTCCAGAGTTAGCTTTATAAACGCTGATGAATAATGTTGAATAGAGTAGAGTTTCTTAACCTGAGATAAGACAGGATTCCTAAAGTGAGTCAGGAGAGCAACATAGACTTGGGAACTATTGATGTATGATGATTTTTTTCTCCAGGTCCTAATCCATGTTACCATAGATTCCAGTCAGTTAGGATCTGCAAATTAGGAGGTCTCTGTGAACTGGCCCCAGGATTTAAACTTTAGACCGCCTTAATAAAGCAACTCCACCTCCACCAGCTAACAGAAAAACAATCCATCTCACACATTAAATATTAATACTATTTTATTATTCTACTTTTGCTACTTTTCTGGAAAATAAGTTTGAAAGGGAAAAAATAACACACTTGTTCTACTTATACTTCAGTGAAGGGTCTTAATTTCTCCTCCAGCCCTGGCTCCCCCCTCCTCACTGTGATATGTTTGCTTCCCTCTGTTGCTGCACTTCACTTTTAAACACCTAGCAGTGCAGAGCTTGTCGAGCAAGGAATCACTTTCATGGAGAAACGGTCCGACCTGTGACACTAATCCCCCCCCCTCCCTCTCTTTGGAGTCGGCCGTGGATTTTCTATTGAATTCCGTGCATGAATGAAAGTCATTGGATCTGTTATTTTTAAGTTCTCAAACTTTGTCTGTCTTTCGCTCTTTTAAAAACTCCCCTTCACACTGGCAGTGCTCTCTGTGATAGCTGCTTCATGTCCTGTTTTGTTAATTATCATTTATCCTTGGGAGAGAAACTGTCTAAGGGAGGATTTGTCTTTTTTAGTGTTGGCCTGTGGGATTGAATTATTAATAAGTTCCTTTTTTAATCTGCGCTGACATACCATCGCCGGTCGATTAGTCAATTTGGGTGATGGATCACAGTGCTGGGGAAAAATGGATTTGCCTGATAGTTTAACCTCTCACAAGTGATGAGACGCTACTTAGAGTCTTACCAGAAATGGTGTCTCTTTTATCCTGCTCGAACTTGCTCAGAGCTCGCTCCTGTCTCACAAACACCCACATCATCTTTGTTTCAAGATTAAATGGGTCACAAGTTTGTGAACCTAGGTTTTCCACAGGCCTTTAGCTTGAAAGTGAGCAATGTTAGATTTGCTACACATTTGGATGGATGGTGGATGAATGGCTGTTCTGCAGCAGGACGTTATGTAAGCAGGCAAACTGCAGGTGACGCAGCAGTGTTAAATTATTTTTTACACATTTTTCTGAAACTTGACATTGATAAATAGTCAATATAACTAAAATGACTAATTCATTTTTTTCTCTCTATGGGTAAAGCTTGACTTTGATTCAGTGTAATACAATTACACTTCTTATTGCCCATTTGGTCCCGCTTTCAGGAATTAGTTGACGTCTCTGACAGATGAGCACTTTCAGTATGCACTTTGAAAGACCAGTACAAACACAGTGTCTGCTGTATTTCACTCAGCAGCTGGAGCTGGGCAGCAGTAACCATTAAATGGACAAGAATTAATTAATGAAAAACACAGCTTATCTTGTCCAATTATTATGGCCTCAAAAAGCTTTGGATTGTGATTTTTTCTACATTTTTTTAACACCGCACCATTGCCAAACCCTTAAATTCATTCAAAACATTGGAAATCTTTTTACCCCCAAAAATTTCAGTGGCAATGAATAGTAGAAATGCTGCAATAAGGTAACGTTTCACCGAGTGAATCAATATTTCAATTCAAGCTTCAATTGATTTCCAGGCTGTAAAGGAGAGAAAACTATACTGAAAACCTTTGCTCTTTTTATACAACCCTATCTGGGCAAAGTTTACACGGAGATTCAGACATTTCAAGTACAACTGTGAGAAGAAGTTAAATGGAATTTCTTTCTCACATCTATAGAAAGTTGTGAATCAGCCTAAAAAAAGAGAAATATTTCAAAGTAGAAAAAAAAAGTTTTCACTGCAATGAGACATGTTGGATTTAAAAACTGTTTCCAGCCAGCTGTGAAAGAAGCATTTAGATACTTAAGCAAAAAACACCAAAGAGAACAATCTATAACAAACAAATCAATAATTATAATTAAATTACATTATAAGTTACAAGTGAATGTCTTGTATTCATTATAATTCATTTTAATTACTTCAAATACAGGAGGGATGTTTAGTATGTTGGTTCTCAACGCCCTTCAG
>OMNW01018664.1:0-14440 GCA_900303245.1 Selene dorsalis | reverse complement strand
CCCCCCCCCCCATCTAACGTTATTCAGTAAACTATACCAACAAAGATGTGTGTCATTTAAGTCGGACCGTCTGATGCAGCGCTCCTGTAATGTGTACCAGTACTAATGTTGGCTAGTTTGAAACGTGTGCAGGAATTTCCCACATTACGGGTGCCAGATTTGCAGGAATTGGTTAAATTATGCACAATACTCACAATCCCGCAGTGAATTTCAGGCCCTACTTAATGGTAACTTTAAACAAGACCGTATCCCATTTTGTTCACGCATGGAAGGGCAAGATGAGGGCAAGAAAGGGAAAAGGAGGCAGAGAGAGCGGTGGACTGAGAGAGAGAGAGAATGGTGCAATGACAGAGAAGGTGGGGAAAGTTGGAGGAATCAGTGCAAGAGAGTGAGAGAAATGTGGAAGACGGATTTATACAATTTCTGCAAGAGAGGAGGAAAGTGAAAAGGAAAAAAGACAGAGATTCATTAATGCAGTGGACGGATATGGTCCATTAGGTGATTCTTAATAAGACTCTCTGGGCCAACTAATTCACCTGCAATCATTTACCCTACAGTAGGTTTGATCACAGGCACAAAGGCTGCATGGCAAACAGCACATAAAGGAAATAGGACCATCTCTCTGCTAAACACATGCAGAGATGCATGGCCTAATAGATGACAACATCAGAACTTCCTATTTTTCTTTTCTCCTCAGTGACTCTCCGCATGTGTCAAGGTCACAAACATTTTTTGTTTCCTTCCTGCTGTGCTACTGGACTTTCTTGCTCGCACTGTGATAATTAACAATTAACCTTTCATTGACAATGCTTGTCAGAGATCAGACTTAACATGTCCATTAGTTTCATGTCAGCGCACAGCCAATAAGCAGCCTTCACGCACTTAATATTTCACATAATCCAGAGTACACAAAGTCTGACCTTCTAGCTATTGAACAGATGAGTACCCTTTATGCTCATTTAGCCATTGGTTTGCATCATTACTTGATGAAATTTTAATTACAAAGCTGAAATCATGTTCCAAAGCCCTCCCTAGAAATCCACATGTAAGCTCCCTCTTGAAGACAATCAGCTGATGTTATATATATTATATATTTATATATGAAAACATCCTTCAGAACCTCTTGGCTTTTAGTATTTGTCTTTTTTTTTTTTAATTCCCTAGGCCACAAGTTGGACTTTTATGACTGTTCAGCAGGAACGTCATATCAAATGGTTCTTCAAACCTTTTCACTGATTCTTGATCCAGAGCTTGACAAGGAATTCTCCAAAGCAGATGCTGTTTTCAATAGTTAATGAAAAAACTGAACAGCTATATCCCAGAGTAGAAGTCAAAAAATCCCCCAACTATAGTCGTCTAATACACCCTAACAATATTCAGGCCCACAATGCACACAGCTAAACAAAGCTCCCAGTTGCCTCAAAGCACAAAATATATAGGCTTCAGTAACTGCATTTATGTTTGTATTAATTCAAGCAATAATACAGAGACGGATCTACTTGCAGCCAGTCATACTGGAGATGCATTCACACCAGGGCACATCAATGACCACTGGGCATTAACAGGTTTATGTTATATTTAGCTGTTTGCTCCACTTTTGCACTTTGGCTTGTCCCTTGTCAGCAGAAAACAGAGTATGCAGACAAGACAGGGCTGGCAGCTCTGGTTCAGCTGATGCCAGCTCACAGCATCTATTGTTCACCTGCGGATTTGGAAACAAAAACAAGGTGGCATGTCGTGTCATCCCAAGCCTATTCCTGTGAAAGAATAACCTGCTTTCCAACTGCAATCTGTATCACAGAGAGAAGCCTGATTCCCAGCTAATTCTCATTAAGTCTACAACTATGGAAAAGGGACTATAAGGAAACACAGAGGACCTTAAGCCAAATTGGTTTCAACTTTTGAACAGGTTTTGAGAGGTGGGGAGGGGTAAAGTGGGGCAACGCTTTCCCTGGCATCTCTCGTCATGCATGAATAATGGATACATACATGTAGGGGGAGTGAGGGAGTAAAACTTGGATTGAGAGTTTGAGACTGAACTGAGATTATTTGTATGATCAATGACTACTTTCAGATTCCAGAAATTATAAAATTTAGTACAATAATCCTATTTCAAGGTGCATTGTTACACCTGGCAGACGATATAATATTTGAATTCTACAGTACAGTGAACTGAGAAAAATGTTAAGTAGGTCATCAACCTCATCAAGATGTAATTCTGGGAAATAGATAGGGACACTAGAAGGAAGAGCGATACAGTACAGATGAAGGAAGAAATGAACAAACATCCAGATGCTCAATCAAATATGCAAGTTGGCTTAAGGTGGAAGCTAATGTTTAAATATGAGCGCTTAAGGAAGCCTGGGAATATCTAAGGAGAGTGGGCTGGAGAGGAAGAATGGTGCTAAAAGACAGGAAGAAGGAGAGGCAAAGTGCATAGAATAGCAAGAGTTTTAGCACCTCAGGTTGCACAACCAGACAGAATTATTCCTAACCAGCAGCCCCTGGAAATGCCAATTAGAGAAAATGAAAACTACCCAGGCCAATGATGGATAGGTCCTGTGCTCACTGACAAATAATTGAAAGCTTCACTTCTTCAGTTATTATCAGAAACTCAAGAAGAACACTGTCTGAGCGCACACACTTTATGACAAAGTCAGGAATGAGTTATAATATGAATCAGGTTATTCAGTATTCAGTTAGTCTGATGAAGATGGGCTGAATCAGAAGTGGCTGCCACCAGCTGTCAGTTAGATGTCCCTTCTTACCTTTCTTTCTCTTTGGTTTCTGCTACTTTATTCTGCTTATATTGTACAGTCATCGCAACTTCCCATCCTGTCCTTTTTGTGATTTCTTCAGTTGTGTACAGTTTTTTTCTTTTCAGTTTAATTGCTATTCTTTGCTACAACTGTCAGGTGAAAAAGCTGTATCTCAAGAGCCTTGTTTCTAGAAGAACCAGGATATGAGTTTAGTCGAGCTCACTGAGAAGCATTGAGTCTATCAGGCAAAGTTAAAACTAGACAAAAAACAATAAACAAAATTGAGGCTTTGAGGTTTTCAAAAATGCACCCAAACCGCCATACACACTCTTTAGTGACAAGTCAAATGAGCATTTCAAACCACTCTCATGCAAAACTCCTACTTCAATTCACTGACATCCTCTCCCCTGCTTCTCAAGTGGTAGTGTAGCTACCTGTCCCTCTGACACATGACAACTCCCCTTCCTCCCATCAGCCTGCCAGCTGAATTTGACAGGCTCTTTAAAGGCCTCTGTGAGTTGTGTTTTGTTCATTAACGCCCCATTTCTCAAAAAGAATATGCATAATCTAGAAAGAATTTGGAGCAAAGATTTATCCCTTGCAGCCTCTTCTCTGAGGAACATATTTTGTCTTGTTGAGGAGTCAGATACACTGACTAGGACTTAATATGTGCTGCTCTCACCCATTAACTATTGTTGACATACTACAAATGAGAATTCAACAATTACTAAAATTATCAAATATTGCAATATGGCCAAGTACAACATCTAAATCTGCCATTTCTTTTTTTATAAAGAAAGAACTAAAAAAAATCAACAGCTAAGATGGTAAGCTATGGCAATGTGTCACTTAGTGTGAACAATACTATGATCATGAAACTCTGCCTCTTTACATGTCGTCCTGGGACATGTCAAAATGTCTATGAAAAAGGCCTAATGCTTTTGCTGCATCTTGTCCAGTATATACGTCAGGTGCTGCACACAGCTTTGTCTCCATGACAGAGTGACAGCTGAGCTGTGGCTGGTCATGCACTTACATGACAGATGAGTCCCCATGGCTCAGTCCTGTCAGGTGATAGCAATCATACACACAAAGTGACGACAAACCGAGTTAAAAATACAGATGATCCATTGTCCCTTGTCATTATCTGCATTTTTCATCTTATTTATTATTTAAAGCTGGACTGTAAGCCACAAATAACATTGGTTTATTATTCAATCTGTAGCTACAGAAAACAATTCAGAAAACATAGTCATGTCATTTCATATACACATCCTCAGGCTAATTTAGAGCATGTAACTGAACCTTTCTAGCATGCAGCAAAACATGAGCAAAACAATTGTGAGTGTATTTAGCATACAGTTCAGCCCCCCTTAAACATCAGAAAATCATCTGCATATCAAACAACCGTCATTAGGCAAAAGTGATTAAAAATCATAGTGCCTGCAGTAGCTGAAACTTTTTTTTTTTTTTGCAATTTCACTGCACCCTCTCCACTCTAATTCCAAAATATGAACCATACACCTCCAGATCACAATTATCTTTCAAATGCTCCTCTGAAACTCAACCAGCTCTCCTGTAATTTGGATTCTGCATTAAGTGCATCACTGTCATCAATATGGTGGTGTTTTGCCAACCAGGCCCCGAGAACCTTGACCAAGAGTGATCGTTTAGTAATTCAGAGTGTTTCTCATTCACAATCAGCAATGTGGCAATGGTGTGTGGTGCGTCTACCAAAACCTGTCAGGCACAGAGGTGTCATAAGCATTAGCTTTACCTCTGGCAGATGGGTTGTTATGAAAATAAAGGGTGTGAGAAAAAACAGCTAGGATATTTTCCCACAACGTGAAATGGGTAAATCAAACTGCTATCAGTCTGCACAAACTGAATGGTGTTTCTTTTTCTTGTATGCAACAAAATGTTGCAACAGTTCATGTCCAGAAATCTTTCAGCAACCTCTCAGCAGCCAATACAGAATGCCCATCAAATTTCATTAGCATCTCGTCTTCTGTGTTTACAAGTGGCCTGATTGGTTCAAACTGGCATGGTGGCAGCAGGGCTCTAAATACTGTGGGCAGGAATGCCAATGACCTGCCTGGAGCTAATGGTCCATGCTGTAATGAAACTGGGAAGATACTGACTGATTACCTGCACACCTCCCACTGCTCCCATTTCAGACACACCAATTTCAGTTTGTCTCCCTTCATTAGTCCTTGGCCCTGACCAGGCATCATGAATGAGGCTGTTACATACAGTCGCAGGTGTGGAGCATTCAACAGTCTGCTTGTTGCAATAACTTTAGCTTTGAAGGGAAAGACGTGTGAAATAGATGTACTCACTTCGAGTCCATGTGTACAATATCTGTGTTTGTGTATCTGTTATAAGCATATACAGTATTATGAAAAAGTATTCAGGCCTCTTCACTTTTTTGAGACGAGATTAATTTTTTCCTTATCAATCTAACCCCGATAACCCATAATAATATTTTGGGGAATTTATTAAAAATGAAAGCAATGAAAATTCACCCTCGCATAGATATTCAGACCTTTTCCTCAGTACTTGATGAAGCGCTTTAGGTAGTGATTACAGCCTAAAGTTTTTTGGGTGCGACAGGCTAAGCACTGCACACCTGGATTTGGGGGATTTTCTACCATTCATCTATGCAGATTCTCTCTAGATGGAGACTACTGATGGACGACTATACTGAGATCTCTCCAGAGATGGTCCATTGAGTTCAAGTGAGTACTCTGGCTGGGTCACTCAGTGACATTCACAGAGGTGTCCCAAAGCCTTTCCTGAATTGCTCTGGCTGTATGCTTTGGGTCACTGTTGGTTATTAAAGTGAAACTCCCCCCACTCTGAGGTCCTGAACCATTTAGACCAGGCTTTCATTAAAGAAAGCCCTGTGAGTTGCCCTGGTCAGCCTCCAGCCAACCTGACCACCTACCCTCAGACCTGTTCTTGCCTCTGAAAGCACCACTACATATTTCAGTTTCCTCTTTTAGATAAATTTGCAGTGTCTGAAAGTGTCTAAAATCAACTAAAAAAGTTGAGGGTTCTGAATATCATCTGAGTCCACTGCAAGTTTGAAAAGGCATGATAAATGTTAGCAAATGGTAACAACGTCTGCCTTGAAATAGGAGTATAAAAAGAAGCAGGCAATTGTTAATACAAGGATGCTATGCCTATAAAAAAGGGGAAGCTATGAGAAAAAGGTGAAAATTAACATAAAAACATATGGGTTGTTTTTTTAACTACGTTATAAGTGGAAGGCCTAACAGTTCAGGGTATGCACAGAGCAACCACAAGTTTTCAAACTATAGCCAACTCCTAATTTAGCACACAAAAGCAATATAACAAAGTAGACTACAATTTTTTTTAAAGACAAGAGGAAGAAAATGATATGGGACAAACGCCCAGAATATCCCCTGAAGCATCCAGCACAAAAACCCGAGGTCGATGTCCTGCCAGAGGAAGGGGGAGGAGGGCAGTTAGCTGCTTAAAGTTAATTGTCAAATATAATATTAGCATTAGCACCATAATATGGTGCTAATGCTAACTCACCATGTGTACTCAGCATATTCTGGAGATCTGCACTACACTGAGGACAATAAACCTTTGCAGATAAGTACTGAAAAGGAGCTATTAAAGCTGGGAGGTAGGATATTTGACTTGGGTTTGTGTGAGCTGGAACATTCATACAGAGAACTACAGTGTCAGCATCACTGAGATTCAAGTACTGACTTTATAGCAATAACAAAAACAAAATCTGGCTTTGCTCCTGCTCCTGATTTATTTTAGCTTCTCCCCTCTATGTTGCTTGCCTTGTACTACTTATCCCCTCTGCTCTCTCCCTGACTCCATCTCTCTGGAGTCCAGTCTGTATCCCATTTCCCATACAGGTCCCACAGTGCTCTGCCTCCCCCCTCGTCAACATCTGTTCCCTATCCTCGCCTTGTGCCAGGGGCAACTACCCGCCAAGACACCCATACCATCGGTTCCAGCTCTGTCGCTGCCTGCCAAGCAGCTGATCAAAGGGGACAGCTGTCGTTTGGATCAGCATGCCAGCCAGTGTTGCTGCATGAATGAGAAACAGGCAGAGGAAGGGGAAAAAATAAACATCGACCCCCATCACCACCACCGTGCCATCCAGAAAAACGGTTTGCTTGCTTGTGGACAGCTGAAGCCATACGCCTGAAGCCTGGAGGAATCATGGTAGTCTGTTTTTACCCTCAGCAAAGAGAATAATTAGCAGATCACAGATGGTGATGCTCAGAGGGGTATTGGGACAAGAGGACAAGGGAACTGAATAGATTGGATATTGTTTGGTATCCTGTGAAAGGCTCAAACACATGAGAGAACCTGAGGCACAGTTTAACTCTGCGTGAAGAGCAGAGCATAGGTTTGGTTTGCCAATGAAGTCACATATACTGACAAGCAGGTACCAGGGGCAAATGTAGAACAGTGGAATTCATGGATGATTCAAGGTGTTAAAACAGACAGAGAATAGGTGGATTAAAGACATTCATTGCATCAGACCTTTTGAAAAGCTCTTTAAGTGGCCCCCACATTTTCTGGTTGTGTCCCCCAAAGCTAATTGCAGGTCTAGTCTTCAACACCTTGCAGCAAAATCTGTGTTGTTTGAAGTTCGTGTGATGAAAGAAACTGCTGTCTTTCCAACCAGTTCTTCTACATTAAATTAAATTAAATTAAATTAAATTAGTAGCAGCCACTGACATTTTGGCCTCAACATGCATGACTCTTTTCAGCAAAGCTTTGAGCCAAAAGAGCAAACACAAACACAAAATATTGCTGCTCTCAATAAATTAATCAAATAAAATTAATTAGTTCAAAGCAGTCACAGCTGAGCAGTTACCTGACACCAGTATGTAACCATGGCACCATATAATACCGGCTAACTTTGTTTGTTTTAATGATGAAAAAATTAACAACAAATACATGAAACAGACTGAATGCAATGTGTGTAAGGGACACAGTTACAGCTATATAAGACTGTATACAGCCATGTCAGCACAAAGGCAAGCCAACATGCTCAGTGATAATGCCAACAAGCCAATGCTTAGGGAAGAGCATAACCAGGGTGAACATCTTAGTTTAAGTGGTTATATTTGCCAATGCTTAACACAAATATGCAGCCGAGCTGAGCTTAATGGGAATATCAGTAGTTTTACAAGTTTTAGTTAATTATATACTAAGTTTCAGGATGTCCATCCATCAGACTGGGGCACTATTTTGGGAGGACAACAGACTCCTCCATTGTGCACCTTTCAAGAGAAATAACCGTCGACGCCACCTAGCTAGTGGTTAGCGTCACTTTCCAGCTAGCATGTTACAACAACAGCCTGTATTCAATCAATATCTTTAACATTAAACACAACACCAGACCGCACGAGCACACATTGAAAATAAACTGTATAGTAACGGTGAAACTCAGCAAAAACTTACCTTTTTTTCCAAACAGTCTTTTCGCTGATGGAGGAGAGCTTTAAACCATAGTCCAACCTTTTTATATACAGTCTATGGGTCCAATACCAACCGGATTTCTTCCATTGTCCGAGATAAGGCTTGATACCGAACATGTCCATACGTGAAGTATTCAACATTTAAAGTTATCCAAACTGTGAAGACACTTCTACGACTTGTTTAAATAGGGAGAAACGATATCCAGCAGGTGTAAGGACACAAAAAGACAATTAAGTCCAATTAAGGAGGAGACGTTTGTAAATCCAAGATGGCGTAGTATCTTAGGTCACCGGCTGGTTTGCGGGTCACCCAGCACTGTGCTCAGTGCGCCCCCCAACGGTCGGAGAATGTATTACAGCAACACAGTCTCATAATATAAACGGTAATAAGGTTTATTCATGAGTATAATTAAGAAACAAGCACAGTTTATGCTGTCTTACACAGTCTTGAAATAAATTACTCATTGATGGCATTATTATCTAGGCCTACCCATATCTTCGTTTTTCCTAACTCCTATTTATATTACATTTCATATTTTAATTTTTATTGGTAGCTCTGTAACAAAAGAATTTTCTCTTGGGGATCAATAAAGTAATTCAGATTTTTTTACTTAAATCATTTTAAAGCAGTGTTTATTCAAATAACTGAGAGAGGTGTTTACTGCCTTGCTGTCTGGATAAGACTAAGGACATCTAGCAGGATGTTGTTGAATAGTGTCCCCAAGGTTTAGTTCTTCAAGTCAGCAAATGTTTATCAGTTCCAACCAGTTCCTTGGGAGCAGTGTACTGTAGCTGAGTGTGACCTTTGAACGCCATTTGGAGGGCTGGAATATTTTACAAAAAAAAACATACAATTATTAAAATATTCTTTATATGCATTGTGTTTTTGTTGCATTGCTTCATGCTAATCTTTACTCAGTCTAGCAAACAGACTGCACTCCACTGGAGCTTGACAGTCTAATAATGTGCTAAGTCACAAAGAGCTGCCTCTGAGCAGGATTAAAATACTTTGGAAAGATTCCTGATAACTCAATGTAATCTTGTTCTCAACAAGTTTCACATGAGAACACAAGATTGTTAAGTAATTAAACCAAATCCTCCATCACATTTAGCCCAACTGTCTCATTAATATTAATGACAAAAACAATACACTACTTTCTGTGATGAGACCCAGTAAGGAATAAGAAGCACCTCTCCCTTGGGTATGCTAGTTTGTTACTTACAAAACTTCTTTGCCTTTTTACAAACAAGCTGATTCTTGCAACGGATTACAGACGTTGGAGTGGTAAACTAATTAAAGCACCTCAGGGAGCCCAGAGGATGTGAGCACACTGTCTGTAAGGAGTTAGAATAGGTACAGTAGCCCCAGATCCAATTAGGGTGCACTAACGCTTGGCTACCATTGCATTATTGAAGTGTGTTATGGAGCGGCTGGACCATGCATGATAGGGAATGCTATTAGGAGAAAACTTACCCAGCATGGAAAAGTCGTCTCCTTGAATTACTTTGTGTTGAATTTGCACAGGTGCCACAACAAAAGATGATTGAAACGGAGCTGAGGACTAATATGTCAGCGATTGCTTTTCTAATGAACTATTGTAGAGAGGAAAAGTTTCAAAATGACAATGACATTTTGTGATGAAGAGAGAATGAAAGAGCTGTGCAGGATTAGGGAGGAGCAGTCAGGTTTGATTTACAACCACCAACCGTCAAAAGGACAGCCAAGCAAGACCAAGGTAAATGTCTCTAATGGAACATCACACAATCTTTAAGAATAATTAATGAATGTGGCTATGAGTGAGTAACACTGCTGACATTAAAAAGTTTGTTTTGCGGTGTTTGGAGGGCTGGAGTACCAACTGAAAAGGCTAACTGCCTTTTAATCATTCATTTGTAGCTCAGTACAGCCCTTCATGTTCATCGCAAACACGTAATAATGACATAACGTAACATCATGTGATCAATTCCTTGATAAATAGTAAAGCTAAGGTCCTGGCTGGATGACACTGAAGAATTGGCAATATTGAGTCCTATACTTCCCAAACCAGGAGTGGGTGTATGAGATGGCTTTAAATTCAGGGAGCAGGTCCTGCATATGAAGCACTTAAAGCAGTGGGATGAATTTCTAATCAGTGGGTCTGAAATTCCCTTAAGTGATTCAAATACATCACCTTTGAATATTTACAGGGTTGATCAACCATTACAGTCCTAACAAGGCAATAAACCGAACAGGCAGTAAGTAAAAAAAAGAAAGAAAAAAAGACAGTCAAGGGGGAAAGCGTACTTGTTATAAAAATTTTATTTAGAATAAAACAACATAGCCATATTACACGTAGTGTGGTCAATCTATTTTACATACCTCAGGAGAAGCGACACAGTTCTGCCATGGTACGGTTCATCATGATTGTAATCATTAAAATTATCACCAACATTGTCATCAGTCTACAGTCAGAGGAGGTTATAGTAGTGTTGGTCAGTCTCACAAGTTTTACAGGATAGCATATAGCACAACAACACAACGCAGTGAGGGACCAGTGCTAGAAGGCCAGTGGAAAAACCAACAACAGATAAAGTAATACTCTTCGTCACGGGTGGCCAGCTTCAGCAGGCCACACACCCATTGTGGTACAGTAATAATAACTTTATTTTATTTTTTTTACTTGGTATCTCCTCGTTGCAGTGTACACAAATACAGTAAGCTAAAGCTTCAAATGCTAAACCAGGTTGTTCATGTTCTGTAAATGATCACAACTGTTTTAAACAAGTTTACGAACCACAAAAACAAAACTGTGTCTATGAGTCTGAGGTAGCAAGGCAATCATGGCTTTCCTCTGATTTCTGAACATATATCTTTTAAAAAAAACTATTCTACATAATGATGGCAGGCCTCTTACAAACCCAGATTCAGAACAACTTTAGATTTAAATCTGTATTTTCCAAAACGTCTCTCTTTATACACAGTCCCACTTTAATTCATCAACTCTTGTCTTCCACTTGTGGAATGACTAACTGTATAGGCACAGAAGGGGTAAACTTTACATTAACAAATCGCAGTCGACACAAAGTCTGTCGGCATATCAATGCTTTAAAGGGGAACTTGACATCAAGCATGCTACAAGATAGATCCTCCAAACAAAACAGACGCTTCTGACTGTCCATGTCTTCAAAACGATCCTTTCCGCCACTGAATGTTATTACTCAAGAAATGTGCGTGCTCCCAGATACTGAGGATAATCTGTGGCTACTTCCATTGACAATAGCAACTGGGGGCTGGAGGGTTCAAAGCAGTGGAATGACAAACAGGAAATTAACAGTTTGATTCCCAGTGAAGGCAGAACTTAACAGAACAAAACATAAATCCCACACCACCCTCTGAAAATCAAAAAGCATGTTTAACTATACAAAGCCCCGTGTCCATATACTCATCTGCATATCTAAACAAATCACTGACAAATGTTGAACCAAGTTCAGGTACAATCTACAGTTCATAAAATGTACAGTTTGCATAGTACAAGACAAGGTGGCAAAAGTAGTTAAGTTGTCCGGTCCTGTGCGTCTTTGGGATTGAGGGTCTAGGGGTTTGTTTGTTTATTTGTTTGGGAATGGTCCTGTCTCTTCCAACACACACACACCATCCTGTGTGGTGACTGTTCTCACATCACCTGTAAAACAGACAGCACAAACAGGAAATCATCAAACACACAAACTTAAGAATAAGGTACAGTATGTTTGGGTCTAAGTGGACACGCTGACAGTACTCCAAGGTGCAGCAGGTGAACCTGCCTCATTTCTCTTCATCAAAACGTTGCCGTGTGGAAACATCACAAGTTCAAATAAAGTAATCGGGTTTGAAAGCTGGTAAATGGACTGTAGTCCCTCAAGCCAGTTACAGTCCATTAGGAGCTCGGCGTGGAGGAAAGAAAGGAGGCGGGCACGGATGATGCAGGAAAGATTTTACAAAACATAGCTGTCTAGAAATGGAATTAGGTACTTGAACCTATTCACCCATGCCTTTGTGTGAAAATCAGCAGAGAGCGTACTGTGAACAGCATTTGCCAAGGACAGAGTGAAAAGGAAAAGATGAAAAGGCTGACTTAAATATCAGCAAAAGAAGACTGTGCTCCACTTCATTTCCTGCATGTACTGAATTCAAAGTACATATCATGGGTGTTATACAGTATCAGTATCAGCCTGATCCTATATTAAATTCAAAGGTGTAAAATGTCGAAAGTGATAAGTCAAGGCGTAGTGGTCTTCAAAGAGGAGAGCAGACGAGGGAAATTATATGTAACAGCCACCACACATGGATTCATAGCAAACAGGAAGTTTGGGGTGTGTGAAGAGACAAGTACAGCAGCTTAAAAAGACATAGTGAGAGGGGGAGCGGAGCGATCAGAGGAGCTCCAGGGTGTGGTAAATAATTACAGGGGGAAGAGGTCAGTGACAACGGTTTTCACAACAACTCTGTCCCAAAATGCACCTTGGCCTCAGACTGGGGGAGTGAGACGAGCCGCTAATGGTGCTCCCTGGAGATCCATTAGCTGTCTCTTTCTCACAGGCCACAACATGTGGAGGGATGAGGAGGTGAAGGCAACAGAGGAGAGGACTTCTGTGGCAGAAGCTGTAATTACTTCTAAAGTGTGGCTCTCTCTAACTTTTCATGGCTTTATAAAAGACTTAAAATACTGACCCCAAAAACTGTCACACAATGGAGTAGACACAAAGAAAAACAGGAGCTTCTGCAGAGGCTGCAAATACGCAGGCTGATTCAAAATATCTAAAAGTGGTGAAGTGCTGCGTCTTACCTGTGGTCTTGAGGAGAGGCTTGAGGCTGTGGGAGACAAAACAAAGAGACAATTGAGTCATTTAACACTTGAACTCCCCTGTTCATCTCTGTTTTATAAGTCTACATTAAATTATCAGCCTCTGGGTCCCTCCCACATATTCAGGCACACACACACACCGCTCTGTGCTGCTCGGCCCTGGTGCCTCGGAGCTGTGCAGTAACCAAATGCTAATAGCTCTTGCTGGTGCGTCTGGCAGATTAGAATGGATTTTTAACTAAAGCCCTCATAGGAGTTTCAACTCCAAAAATTCGAAGGCAATTTTAAGCCGGCAAGCTCTAACTCGCTTTTTTGAAGATTTTTATTTATTTTTGTATTTGATTAAAGTCCCCAGAGGTGGGTATTCTTTCAAAGTCTGTTATAAAGAGTAATGAGGGTCTAAGGTTTTTCCTGATCAAATCAAATACTAAATTGAAATGATAATTTAAAAGAGAAAAAACCCTCAAGGATGTTGTTTAAAATCTGTGTTTAACAAAGCATTTCATTGGATTCAAAACCACAGTCACAATGCAGAGCAGCCAGCACACACCACACAGCACAAGCTATACACCACTCTGCACTGAGACACAGGACAAGACCTTTTGAATTCATGACTACAGATGAGTGCACAGCTGCGCAAGTTACCATTATTTATACATAGCACTCACAAACACACACACACAAACACACACCACCCACAAACAAAGCTGACGTAATAATGACACAAAAGTACAAAAAAAAATGCAGAGCAGTCGTGTGTGAGGCAGTCACACAGGAGGGGGAGAACAGGCACTGACAATGGTGAGAGGAAGTAAAGACAACAATCAAAAGGTGGGGTATGAACTGTGATTAAGTTATAAATTACATTGATATTATCAAGAAAATACCAGTTTCTCTCCATTCTGATTCTATGTCATTTATTTCTGCTATGTTGTACTGCCACAGCAATAATACAGAGACAAAAGCACAGCAAACAAAGATTAAATCCTAAAACAGCCATTTTGTTGGGCTGAGACAATTAGTCAAACTACTGTAGCTGATCAACAGAAAATTAATTAGCAACAACACTGATAACTGCTTAATCGCCTCAGTGATGTGCAATCTAGAGTGCCAAACTTTTTTTTTCTATTTCCAGCTTTTCAGTTGTGATGATTCACTGCTTCTTTTTGTCATAAATGGCTGTAAACTAAATATCTTTGGTTTCTGATAGTTGGAATAAACAAGATGCCTCTTTGTATTTTTGGAAGATTTGGTGAAAAAAGTGTGATCTTGTGATCGATTTTGTCTTTTACAGAACAAAAAAGGTGTAGATGAATCCCTTTAATATTTTGTATTGTGGTTGATTTCAGTGAAACGTAACAATTTTTCACATAAG
>OMNW01018662.1:4577-20011 GCA_900303245.1 Selene dorsalis | reverse complement strand
TGTTTTACATAAACTCTGCTATTCCTGTCTGTGGATGTCAAGCCACTGAAACGCACCCAAACAGACCACAGGCTGCAGTTTCCATTCAGTGAGCACAAGGTTCATCTGTGTGTACGTCAGCAGCAGCGAAAAGAGAAGGGGACTGGAGAGCACAGGTGGTTATACAGCAGTTAGAAAGCCTGAATGATTCTCAGGTTGAGGATCCATGTCCATGCTGCTTTTAAAGTGTGTTTTTATTTGTTTACATTTTCTAATTCTTGGTTAACAACGATCTTAACACTAGGACTACTCCTGTCTGACCTTGCAACTACACTTCACTGTGTTGAATTAAATCAGTGATCTGTATGGATGAGGGACTATCTGAGGGAGGGATTATGAGGGATTATCTGTTTTCTTCAAACTACAAGAAAAAATCCTCGGGATAGTTTTGACTCCCAGGTGAAGTCAGAACTGAAAGGGTGAGGGAAACATATTAAAAGAAAGGTCATCTGATAATTTGTGGACTTTGACCAGGTGTCACATGATTGAGCTGATAGCCATGGCTGAAAACGAAAATTACGTTTAATGACTCATATTGCAGTCCAGGTGTGTCCACTCTCTTATCATCCTCAGCTCTGTCACTTCCTGCCTGAGTTCATTCACGTTCACGAATGAATGTACTGACTTAATCATGTCAGACCGACAATAGCAGCCTGTATCTGAGCTGAGCTCCAGGAGTGTGTGTGAATCAGTAAGAGGTTGTGGTAAGAAGCCAGATGTCATAGAGTCTTCTTCCCCTCAGTTTATCCGGTCGTGTCCTGACACAATCAGCCATCTTGACACCTGTTGCCTGGTTCAGATTCGCACATCACGCATGCGTCACTTTTTGCGCACAGTTGCGAGCGTGCATCAAGCACCCACTTCAGGCTCTCCTGTCGGCCTCTCTTATCAGTCTCCCCTCACAGACCTTCAGGAAGTGAAATGTCATTGTCGACTTCCATCCTCCCCAACACGCATGCATCAGTTCTCCAGCAATGACACAAATTACTGGGTGACGTTGTGTGCGGAAGTAAAGAGACTACCCATAAAACTTTACACATCAACACCACCATGATCTTACACACACGGGCGGCAGCAAAGGCCACTATGAATCACCTTGACAGTCAGTCAGTCAGTCAGTCAGTCTGCTGAGTAACCCCTGCATCAGTTCTGACACTGGCATCCTGTTTAATCTTCTGATCTCTAAGAAAAGGAAACCACATGTGTGTAATGAGTCAAACAGCGTGCCAGCTTCTGTTGAATGAGGAGGCGCACTGCCAGTTTACCTCCTTCCCCCTTTGTATTAGGGGCTTTTCTTTTCGTTGCCTAGCAGTGTGTGTGTGATGTGTACATATGGACATATGTGGGTTTTGTCTTTGTCTGAAGGAGTAGTGTGGTGGAGCCGCGGAAACATGCCCAGGCAGTGACTCAGCATGTGGTGAAGCGCCTTACTTTGGAGGAGTGTGCTTGCCAAAGGAGGGCCAGGTGTGTGAGTCGGAGGGTTGCACATGTGTGTGTGTACACAAGTTGAAATCATTGTCTCCCGGCCGTGTATGCATAAGGATGATAATGTATTTTTCATGAGAATAAGGTCTAAGTTGTAGTAATCACATCCAGAGGTATGACTGTAAGAGCAGACATCACCTCAGAGTTACACCAAGAATAAATATGAGACGTATTCAGGTTGCACAGTCAGTTTTCTTTACATTGATGGTTGTGGTTCCCTTTAGTAAACTCCCCCACACATAATATACTGCAGACAGTGACAGTGGTGGCTGAGCTGAAGCGTTCAAAACATCCCAAACCACATAGTGAGACTGCCCAATTACAGCAGCAGTAAAACTCAATTGTGTCACTGTTTTCCTCGTTTCTCAGGCGTATGGGAAAGTACATGTATTTCTGGAGGGAATCAGACTGTGTGATGGATTTCTGGAGGTGTGTTGTGACAACCCTGGCTTCATATCAGTGCCCTCTGGCCCTCACTGTCTCCACATAGACAAAACAAAACCCCCATAGAGGAAATGAGATAATACGTCAGCTGCATCAAGTGAGGAGAGTTTTGATCACAAAAATGAACGGATGAACTGTGAGTAACTTACCACAGGGGTCAAAAGGGCTTCATGTCATCTTTTCCTTTTTATCTTGTTTACTTCAGTGTGATGGAGCTTCGCAGTCATAGGCGCAAAGGTGTGACAAGGCAGCAGGTGGAAGGACCAGAAAGGCCCACAGACTGGTAGTCTTGTCGAGGCATGAAGCTTCTGAGTGTTTATAGTGAGTCACGGCATATAAAAGTGACTAAAATACGAGGAACTCAGTGAACTCTGTTTTGTCTTCATGTAAATACAAGATTCAGGGTTATATAGGCCACTGTATAACAAGACCACAGAACATAAAAAGTACAATGCCTTGCAGCAAATGACATCGTGCAGTTTACCTAAGGAAGCCTATTTCTAAAGGGAAATTTGTAAATCATAGACATTTTATTTTAGCAATTTTAGACTTCTGTTATTTACTTTTTATTTAATCTACCGTCTAAATGACTGTAATAAAGATTTAACGTCTCTGATGAAAGAGAGACGTGGCCAGTGTAAATAAAAAAGTGGACTCTGTAAACTGGCACACCTAGCAATTACTCTTACAACACACATAAATCAGTGGTTGTAATGGGCTGCAGTATCCTGGGCGCAAATGTTTGCCAAAGCCCATTAATGAGATAAGAGAAAAAATTGTGCAAGAAAACAAATTATGTTCAACGGCTTTTTTTGTGTGTGTGTGTCAGTGCAGGTGAACGTGTTCATGCTGTGGGTGTTAATGTGCCTTGCGTTAGTCGGTGAAAGCCTCCCTCAGACAGTGAACTATACATAGTCGGTCTAACAATGGGGAGCAGTATGGATGAGCTGGCTGTGATGGGTCGTTGACAAGTACAGCAGAGCCCGCAGGTAACAGCTGCATACTGTGACACATTTATGACTTTAGCCTGTCTCTCACGTACACACACATGTATACAAACACACACACACACACCCTCTCCAGCTCCTCTGCTCTTTGGTGACATGCCCTTGTGATGAGACTCTGGAGCTATTCGAGGCATTGTTCTGATAAGCCCTGTGTGTGTGTGTGTATGTGTGTGTGTGTGTGTGTCTGTGGCATTCAGCAGCGTGGGAAAAAGAACAAATGGCTGATGAGGGCAGCGTGCACAGTCAATCACAATGCTGCAAGAGGAACCGTTGGAGAACAATGAAAACAGAAATGACTGCTGTCACACACTCTGCACTGTTTTAGGAACTGGGTGCAATGACAGAGATAAATAAGCCATATCGCATTCTTCATAATCAGTCAGCAGTTTTCTTGTGACATTACAGCAAGGTGGAAGAACTTTTAAGATCCTTTAACTTATAAAAAATAACTTAAAAGTAAAAGCAGCAACATTATGTATTTTGTAATCAAATATCAATAATGAAGTCACTGCAGAGCACTGTACTTTAGCAATGACATATATTGTAACTACATTAATCTTGCATAGAGTCGTCAGATCACTGTAATGGAATAAAGATGAGAAAAAAAACATAACAAAAGAAGAAAAGCTTCTCAAAATGTTCAGTATGTGCTTGTATCTCCAGAGAGAACACTCAAATTAATAAATGTGATTGCAGATTACTCTCTCTTCAACACAAAGGCGTGTAATTATGTATTGTGTGCAATAACTACCCTACACTCCTTCACACGCACCGCCAACCATGTGAGTTATGAGATGTGATCTAGTGAGTTCCTTAGAGAAACTTGCACCTTATTCTTGCCAAATTTGACTCTGCAGAGAATGACAGATATGCAGGTCTGCGATCCTTCTCCTTACCAGGAATGTACCGTTCACTCTGTCGTCTGCATAGTTTCACTACAGCTTACGCGATGAACCTAAACTACTCTGAGATGGGAGAAGGGCCTTTTAGGCTTGATGGTCTGGGGTTGTTAAACTCTGAGCCACAGAAATCTTAAATTTAATGATAGTTCATCCAATAAAAATGTGCACTTGAACAAAATTTCTAAGGTGATGCCCCATTGTCAGATAATTTGCATAAAGCCGACAGAGGGAACATCAAGAAGATGAATTAGACGGAAATTCTCCTGAATATTTACTCATTTGTGCAGCAGCAGGGATTGAGCAAGTCTAAATTTGACTGGAAGTCATCAATCAAAATCACATCATTACATTCTCATAATGATTACCTTTTATTACCTCATGCTCCCATGAATTTTAAGATCTTTAAATAAAGCAGGGCATGCCGCAGCAGGCAAAGCTGATGCGCACTTAAACCAGCTTCAGCAAAAGACTTTTTTCTTCGCTTGCTTTTATGTAACCTAATACCTGTTCGTGTGGTCCAGGCTGACTGGCAGCTTCATCTGTGCTTGGAAATCAATGAGGGTGATTCAGGTTAAACACACCACACCTAGTTCCCTGTTCATTCACTGATCCATTCATAAATCCGGAGAGAGGTGTGCTGCCCTGTCGCTATGCTGTAATTGGGCGTGAAGGTTGCTTTCCCACACATACCAGGCACAGCAACAACATGATAATGCAGTAAAGCAAATGAGATTAGCTTGGTTATAGCGACTATTGTTTGTAATGTTACATCTTAAGCACACAAAGATAAACTTAAAAGAGCAATGTGTGCCAGACAGACAAGTTTAATGAAACAGATGACAGCCGAACTTCCTGATAACTCCGGTACGTTCAGTTTTTTTGTTGCTTTAAAATGTACTAACAAACTTCTTTACAAGAACCTTTATACATTCTTCTTACTCTGTCAAAGGTACTGTTTCTCCCACAGACAGGCCAGTCACGTCAACTGCATGCTGGGATGGAATCTTTCCTGAAATAACCCATGATTGTGTTATTGCCAACAGCTGTCAAAATCCATATTTCTATCTATGGACACCCACATAAACCAATCAAACACTCCAGAAGATTGCAGACAAGAAGATTGCAGCGATCTGAAGGAGCAGGTTTGCCTGAGACGATGGAAAAAGGTTTATTGTGAAACCCTGTGTTAGTCACAACCATGTTTGGTCTCGCTCTTAGCTTGGAGGAGGTTGTGCACTGCTCTTTCCAAGGACATTGTCCTTTCTCAAACAGAGTTTACCATGCAGTCTTGTTTCTGTGCATCAGGTGCCATCAGGTGTACTGACGACAGAACAGCCCCTTTTGCATGTTTATTCACATATTTGCTTTTTATTTGAACTGCATCCATAATTTCCCCTCAAATCTTATCTTTTTTTTTTTTTTTTTTGGTCTTGGCTTTAAGGAATCTTTCACTTAAAAATAATATTTTAGACTCCTGCTCTGGATCAGATTCGCAAAAACTCAGGTCAGAAGAACAATCAAACATTTAGAGTGGTCCAATCACTAATGATTTACTGAACAGGGTTGTCTTTTTATCCAAACACGCATCAAATTCCCATAAAATGGTGAAAACTTCAAATGGGGTTCTGAATGAGTGTGTCAATTTAGCAAAATTTGCACAAACAAAACTAAGCATCTATTGTTATGTAGACCCTCTGATGGACCTCGATCAATAAGTTGATTTAGTTTATCCTTAGAAAACTTGACTGTTTGTGCTGCATTCAACAGTTGTCAAAGCGTTCCACACAAGACTAAAAATGCCAACATGATAGCGTCTGAGAAAAGTGTGATGATGCCAGCAGAAAGATCAAAATGTCTCTAAACCAGACATGTCCATAATCGGTCTAAAGTCTGTGTGAGCAAAGCTGAGAGTTCTTATGTCAATGCCACCAGTAACATTATCAGATCTAAGAGGTAATGGGCTCTTTATCACGCTGCCAGTTCAGCTCATTCAGTTCTGAGCACCGACCCGCCATCAGCAGCATAAAGCACCACTCTATTCCCTTTCTCTCTGTGGAGCTTTATCTGGCTCTCTTCACTTCCGACCGGGAGAGAACGATACAAAAGACCCCACACAGACAAACTCGCTCAAAAACACACACTCATATTTATGCTCCCGTAGAAGAGCTGCCAAAAGCACCTTAGGGCCAAGAGTGGGTTGGGTGGGTGCAGCTGCATTTGGGAGGAAGGTCGGAAGAAGACTGCGCCCTTTACACTTCTGCTGGACAAGGATGAGACGATGGCGGACGGCGTCATTTAGGGATAATCCCAGCAGTCTGAATACTTTCCTTTGTCCTGCTGCTCTGAACATGTGCACAGCATTAAAATCATCTCCTAACTGATTACTTATATGTGTCTTTGATTTAGTTAAAAATCCTCTTTGTCCACTCCTCTGTGCATGTACACACTTGTCAAAACATCAAACAGCTGAGGAGGAGTGTGCAGAGGATGAATCTCTCCTTTCATTCTCCTTCACCTTTCAACAGGACTTGATTTAAGTTATGAGTCTGTGTCTGGATGTCAAGGACAGGTGCTCTTATCTGGCCCAGTGAGATGAAAGTTGAGCCCTTCAGGACAGAACACCAGGCACTTCTCATCACCTGGCTAATACCATCAATATGGTGAAATATATGTGGGCAGGGATAAGAAACTGATCATTGAAGAAAACCTACTCCAGATTTAATATGACCCCAGACTGGGGCGACAGCTCTAACCCTTTCAGCATGACAATGACCGGAAGCATACAGCTTAACACAATAACCGGAATGGGATTCAGACATGTCTCTGACTGAGGTGGTTGAAAAAGCTGAGGCACTCTCGAGGTTGAAAAGTAAAAAGCCTTTAATTCAGCGAGGCCATTCACAGATTAAAAGCCTGCCTAGGTGTCGCAGCCGTAGGCCTTCAACCCGGCTGGTATAAAGTGACTTTCCACACCCATGCAGCACTCCATTCATGTGTTTTTTGACATGTCTCTGAGCTTGAACAACCAAAGTCCTGACTAAAACTTCTGTAGAGAAACCTGAAGATGTCAGTTTACAGATATTTTCTATCCAATCGAGTGGAGCTTGAAAGCATCTGTCTTGAAGAATGGGATAAAGTGTCGAAATCCGCCTGTGCAAAGCTTAAGTATGGATCTGATGGTTAACAAAGGCAAAACATGACACTGTAAGTTTCAATTTTAAGTGCAAACCAAAAGCAAGTGTGTGTGTGTGTACAGTTCCATTTCCCAGGCCGTGCTACTAAAGGCACAGAAATGAGTGTTCAGACACAATCAGACTCCTTGTTACAGTGAGGCAATTCTCAAACCCCCCGCACAGCAGCCACAGCATGAATAAGGTCTTGTTCACAAGTCTGTCGGGCAAAATCCCCAAAATTACAGAAAGAGACTGGAGAGATTTCAGTCTGTGGTTTGTCTGTGTGGGACAGAAGGATCAGAATTCACTGCTGCCGACTCGTTTCCTCCAACCATCCAAACCCTTTGTACATTTTGTTCTGGTATTTCTATTAATATTAAAAACAGTTACATTGAACACAGTGTTGATGGTGACCTAGGCTGCAATTTGATCTTGATTAAACCCAGAGTTGTGTTTTCTCACATTGTGCCGCTGTCACCTCTGTTCCCATGAAGACAGACATCAACACACACACTATGCGAGTGTTGCCGGACAAGGTGACAGGATAAGAAAGCACCTGTCTTTCAACACTTGGCAGAAAACCTGGGTTGCTAGGACACAAGTGTCGCCATCCTCCTTCAAAAACTTCAGCGCACTCAGACACTATCTCCCACAATGCATTACAAGAGTCTCACAGAGGAGCATGCATGTTTCCTTTATCGGCAAGACAGAATTCCAGACATTCTGGTCGTCTTGCCTGTTGGGCTGACCATGAGGAAATTCTTCCAGCCTGGATACCGCCCTGCTGTTACAAGTCACCATGTTGTTGGTGAGGCAGAAGGTCCTCGGCTCTCAGGTCAGCATGCTGAGGCTGTGACTGCTGGCTTTGCTCTAAGCTCTTGCCACTTATTTGCAAATCGACACCTGATGCCCATAAGAGTAAAAGTCAGTGTGTGGGACTATTCAGTGTCCTGTCACATTGTGCTGTCATCAGCATGTGCATTAACCCGTGGAAAGTTATCTTGGCACACAGTCTCTTGACAGCAATAGAAATGTCATGAGCTGGTCAGATTGGCAAAGGCCTCTACATGCTGTGCTGAGTCAGCCTTTACAGACATGTTGTAATGTCCCGGCAGGAAAACTGCAGGGGTAAATAATAAAAATAACAATGGTTAAATTACACTGAGCTGTTTCAGTGTCAAGGCCCTGGAATTCTTGCACTTCAATCAATTTGAGCCGTTGTGTTGTACCTGTTGTTAAAACTACCCAAAGGTCGTTAACAGTTGACCCAAGAGCTTTACTCCACTACTTTCACAGCCCTCTTCCCTTTTAACCAGGGCCTTAAAGGCATAGTTCAACAGTTTTGGCAAATTTGCCTATTGTCATAATCCCTATAGTCATAGAGGTAGGTTCATTACCTTTAATTATCGGGGCACGTTGTTTTGAGATCCACAGGGAAGAGACGTGAGCTGCTCAGTGAACACCATGGAGGTGGATGGTACAAGGTCCCCTGTTCCTCAAAACTCATCAAATACACAATCCAACACCGCCAAAACGCTCTCGTGGACACGTTGTGACCTACACGGTCACCACGGTATGAAATAATAATGTTAGGAGACAATATGCAATAGGCAAATTTGCCAAAATGTTGAACTATCTCTTTAAAACACCAAGGGTTCATCTGAATAATTTTACATTAACACAATGGGAAGGAAGAAAAATGCAGTTGTTCAATCAAACGTTTGCTTTTGTCTCCGTATATCTTTCATTTTGGAATAGAAACTCAGTATTTGGTGGGACTGCTCATACAAAATGTATCTTGTGATGAGGGGTTACGTCACAAAGCAAAAAGTTTAGAGTACAACTGTTTTACAGCAGATGGGACACAAATATATAACCAGGGACAAAGAAGACCGCAGAGACAGCTCCATGTCACACAACTTTAATAGAATATTTTAACTAACTCTGTACAAATTGAAAAGAAATATTGCGCAAGTAACAAATTGTGAATAAGAACCAGTTAAGGCCATTGCTAGCACACGGTCCAATGTGGTAGATTTGAAGATGTCGACCGTGGCTCTGAGAGATCTGTCCAACAAGATCTACAATCGTTCTATTTAAAAACAGAGAAAGGGTGGGTTATTATTTCGCTGTCGCTGCTATTGATGACTAGCCACCAGGCAGAGGGGTCCAACCAAACGGCCGAAATCCAGAAGCAGTATATAAAATACATTGGCAACCTCTTCCATTTGTTTTCCAGACATTCTACAGAATCATTAGACAGTAACAGAAATATTTATATATTCTTAAACAACTTTAAATGCTGAATTAGATTACATTGTGTTAATGACAATTGGCAGACAAATTCATAAAATAGGACGGTATGTTTTGTCTTTCATTTTGGCTTCTTGGCAACAAAATTTTCATTTATTCTGAACATCCTGCACCCTGTCCCACTTCTAAATGAAATTCATTAGGAACTAAATACATACCAGTAGAGATCTCTTATGCACCAAAAAAAGGTGGAGCGTCAGCCAGTGTGTCTGCTCATTTCATTTATCAGACTGTATGTGACGGTCGACGATGGGTAACCCTCGTCTTAATTTCGTTCTTTGTTCTTTGTAACACAGATTAAAAGAGCATCTCACAGGTGATGAGGAAGCAGGGAAGAATAATATGAGGTTACATCTGAGGTATAACCACACATCTGTCACATGATCTTAATTAGTGTTACGCGTCTACCCAAGTGCTCAGTTTAAATGCTTGTTTGACCCAGTACAGCTTGGCAAAAGTGAGCAGTATTAGTGGAGAACACAATTCCTCAATGTTTCAAATGCATTTTGATAATAACAACAGTAATAATAATTATAATTAAAAAAAAAAAAATGTAAATTAAATTCAAAATGATACATTGTATGTCTCTTAAAAAAAAACAAATAAACACCATAACAAAACAAAAACCCTTCAGCAACCCCAGTGAAAGATTAAGTCAAACTTGTTCAGCAGTTTCCTGGTTAGCTATCACTTCTCTTGTTGGCATTAAAAAACCCTGAGTAACTGATTTATTTCCATGAAACTAAAGTTGGGATCCATTCCTTTCCTATCGTTTTCTTTTAATAGATGATGTTCTGACTTTTCTGGCAGTAGTAACCTACCCCACTTTACCAAGGAAGAAAAAAGATTGACCCTATGTGGTGTCATGGCATTTCAATCTACGTCAGGTCACTTTCCACTTTAGGTTTGAATGAAGCCAAATAAAAAAGGGGTGAGATGGGCGCAAGACAAAAGAAAAAGAAGTCATGCACATAGTAAAAACGCATTTTGGTTTGCGTTCTATTGCGTTCAGGTGAGAGTTCATAAAAGGGCCGAGCCTGTAAAGAGTAGGAGGACTTGCTGATTGGCTAAGATCTGGATTGACTGACAGCAGGTCTCCACCTCCCCTGATCACCACGGTTACTGCTGTTTGCATTCGGCAGGCTGGGGCTGTTCTTTCTGTGGGGAGCAAAGAGAGATAGAAAGAAACCAGATAAAAATATATATATGCAAAGACTGTGGTAATGAAGCCGCTGGGCATGAGCTATCAAGGAGAGGAAGCTAAGAAAAAAGCAGACGCTATAGAGTGAATGCACCTGGTTTGGTACAGCAAAGGGAACAAATGTTAGAAAACCTGGGATGGGACTACAGTAGAGAAAACAAACTGATTGAAAGAGCAGAAAAAAGGACAGGAAGAATAGAAACTGTTTCTACTAAAGCTGTGAGTTAGAGATCTTAAACACCTTGGACTACTAGGAGAATGGGAGGATGTAGTGAAAGAGAGAGGCAGCCAGAATCACAACAGCCAAATGGATGAGGAAAGTGTACAAATGTATGTGGGACGCCTTCCTTATTTCTCCCTTACCTAGAAATGCATGGGATGAGAATGATTGATTATGCCTGTAATGGAGGGGAATCCAGGGGAGGGAGAGACAACAATATGCACAGGTTTAATTGTCACATTGAGAAATGGCATAGTGAGCATAGTGAAACATTGATGAAGCTGGTGAATTAGCACCCTGGATTCCTGAGGCAAAATGAATAACTGATAAGCGGGCAGCAGGTACCACGAGAGGAAAAACTCAACACAACATGCTACTGAGGAATCTCATTCTCAGACACAGCAGCATTGTTGTTCACCTCTTTAAAAAACTGCTTACAGGACATGTGATGCACAAATACTCACTATCAGACTGGAATAGCTCATAATGGACCATAGTCTATTAAACAAAATAAAGCTCTCTCTCTCTCTGGCCGTCATGACAACATTTTGTTGTGAAAGAAACGTTACCTATATTATAATCTCTAATTTGAGTTTGACACAGTTCCTGATTCAGCTTAGATTTATTTAAGATGAAGTTAGCTGAACGTGGTAGTGGGTGCTGAAGCTTGCTTTTGAGTGGCTAGTGAACACAGCCGTGGAACATGCATGCAGCACACTCCCACTAGCACCTCAAATGACAGGCACACGGGAAGGTCCGATAAAAAGGTAAATGCAATTTTGATGCACCAAGATTTGTCCTGTTATGTTGGATGGTCAGTGTGACTTTGATACGGGGGGGGGGGCAACAAAAAGTGCCCACAGTTCTCATTTAACATGGTTTTTTAAATGAAGAAAATGTCTTAACATACAAATAAAACATTATGTAAACTGACCTTGGGATCAAAGTCTCCCTCATCATCGTCATCATCAGCTTCATCGTCTTGCTCCTGAGACACAAAAACAAGCCAGCTGTATGATATGCAAACAACCCTTCCTATAAATAAATATGTTAGAGGGACGATCTAAGGTTTGGCAGTGATGTGTTGGCAGCACAATTATACAGCCACGTTCTGTATGAGCCGTGGTGACCAGACGTTTGGTATTTGAGAGTGACAGTGGTATTAGTAAGTATTACCAACCTCCTCATCTCCCTCTTCCAGCTCCTCCTCTTCGAACTGCAGGAAAAACAATAAAAATCAGGAGGTAAAATGAACGTAAAAGCATTGACCAGTTTGGCTTTTAAACCCTTAAATGAGTCGTTCTGCAAAATTCCATCTTATCGAGTCCCAAAGTTTTTCTGTTTTCACGTCAGAGAGGAAAAAAAAACACTCACGCTCTCGTCATCTTCAAGGGCCTCTCCAGTGAAATACAGCACTGCTCTGGGAACTATTCTCTCACGGAAGAAATGACCAATCTCAAAGTCTGTGGCTAGAGTGAACTCAGAGTCTTCATCCTATAAAACAAACACTATTTAAAAAAAAAACCCTACAAAGCCAAGAAGCAATAAAATAGGTGATGATTTTATTAAGAATGCTCTACATTTTACTCACCATTTCTCCATCTGGTAAAGCTGAAAGGGAAAGAACAAAGAATTAAACCAATAAGGATGTTACCAAATTGGTTAATAGGGAAATTTCAGGAGTCATCTTTAGTGGGAAAAAATGAATAACTGGCACATTCATTTTTTAAATCACCGGTTAGGTCAACCGTCACATGTTATAACTGGGACAGCTTTTGCATTAGCTCTAACTCAAACAAAACAACAACTCAAAGTCCATTTATGGTGAAGACTTATTATATATGAGGTCACAGATGCTGTGGCGGGCCGTTAGCAAACAGCTCGGCTCCACCAGCCCATCATTAAACTGACTAAGGGTGACCAATCCTTCCGAACCTGTTGGCTCCATTATTAACTGCTGTTACACCTCTAAACGTCTGTGTGCTCATGATCATAATTTCACTGTGAAGGGCATCTACAGTGCCATCTTACCATCAATTTAAAAACAGACTTAATGACTCACGCTCTCCTGAATAACCGCAAACTCTTGCTCTGACAGGTCTTTACTTTGCTTGCATTACACTACACATCTTTATTTGTCTGCTCAAGTGATCCACTCTTTTGTTTGCTTTCCAATTCCACACTTTCTTACAAATAAATTACATTTGAACTGTATTGCAGAATGTAATTATCCAGTACAACACTAGTTTTCTATGTAATGGGAAGAGTGGGAACAACTTCACAAAGTCAAACCATCGACTGACTTCACATAGCCATATAAAATAAATACCAACTAATAGATCCCAGTCAAAAACATGGATTGACCTAATGACTTTGTGTGATGGATGTTCAGTCAGTTAAATCAATGTTATATAACATATTCTCACAATATTTTGTCTTATATCCTAAATGGGGAGATAAGATCGACGACCAAAAGAAAAAGTTGATGAAAAGTTGTGTTTATGTTGTTTGTTTAGTGTTAGCAAGAAGCAGTTTCTTCAATGCAGTCTTTTGAATCCAACTTTAGAAATTCCTCCACTTCTCCTCCTCTTCAGCTTCACCTTGTCCTAATTTGGTCCGTCACTTTTTCCAGTCATTCACTGGCTGTTTGGCAACACATGCAAAAAAGTAACCCACCAAGATGGAAACCAATAGTAAAACCTAAGTAGACGTAAAGGTTCCAAAGTTGAGTGAACACAGCTTCGTGTACAGAGTCCGACCACTGTGAGCTACAGACATGTGGCCTGTTCTGCCTACATGCTGCAGAGTGACAGCGTGAAGGAGTCTGGCGCCACCTGCTGCTGTGCTCAGTTCAATGCAGATGAACCACATGACGGGCTGCAGATTAACACAGACATGCTGACTGCCCAGCAGGTGTATTTGCATGTGGCTGCACTCATCAGAGCTTTCAATAAATCTGGGTATGCTCATCAACTGTGACAACACAGCTAACAGAGCAAAGCTTTGAATATACATTGTTACTTTTATGTGAGAAACACGCACATGCTTTAAAAATGATATTTTGGCCTTCAGAGAAATGCACTACTTTTCTGTGTGTTTATTAAATGTATGAGCGTTGTGAGTGTTCTCACCTTTGACAGGATTAAAGAAGTTGAAGAAAGAGTCATTAGGGACCTGTTTGGTAACGGTGCGAACAGTGCCACGGCCTTTATGCTTCTGCTTCTTCTTAATAGTTTTCACTGTCACATCCTTCCCCTTGTGCCAATCTATCTGACAGCTAGAGAGAAAAGGTGTGGAAAGAAGTGAGAGGCAGCAGAAAGTAAGGATGCACAAAGGTAAAAGCTGGAACAGATGCCAAGAGGAGGCTGATATGTGGGATTTAAATATAGAAAGAGTGAACACAAATGTTTTACAAACCACACAAAATCCATCCCATTGACTTTACAAGTTAACACCACGAACGCCAAAGCCACAGTTTAACAATCCTGTCGTGTGATCCGGTTCTCACCCTTCACAGTCGATGATCTCTGGCCCCTCAAATGAGAATGGATCTGAGGCATCGGGCTCTGACTTCATCTTGTAGACTTTAGTGAGGACTGCATTGTTGAAGTAACCATTGGGCTCAAAGTGGAACTCTAATGTGAAACTCTGAGAGAGAAAAAACGATGAAGAAAATTTAACTGATTTTTCAAATCTATTCAGTTTTAGTTTGGAATGATATCGATTCACACTGGGACCACACGGATACTTGCCATCGGCTGCCCTGGCTCAGAAAACTTGACTTGAATATCTTTCAGGTGTTTTAAGATGGGCTCATCGTGCTCCTGTCAGGAGATTAATAGACACAGCAGAGATTTAGGACATAAAATAGAAATATCTCCAATGCACGAGTGACAGATGAATCACTGACTGATATACCTGTAGCATGTCACTGAGCATGTCCACACTCTTGAATATGGTGAGCCAGAACTCAGGAATCCCTTTTGGGTCTTCCTCTGGTGTGGCTTCCTCTTTCTTTGCATCTTCAATTGCAGCTTTTTCCTTTACTTCCTCCTGTAAACAGTGACCAGAGGACTGATCAAAATTTACTACATAATCAATTTGGTTCGTTAAGCTGTCATGAAGTCTCATTGAGGCTACTGATTCTCATTTTGTGTATGTTTTCTCATTGGATTTGCTGTTAAAATGTCTTTTCTTATTTTCGCCTTTCGCCTATCGATCTATTTCCCGTTGCTGTGGAAGGCCAGAAGAAGCAGCATTACAGAGAGTGATGAGGTTCAATAGGCCAACAAAACAAAGTTGTACTTACAGCTAGCTCCTCTTCCTCCTCTCTATCACTGTGCCACTCACACTCCTCATCTGTGGGTTCCACTGTCCCTGTGACAATGTCTCGTCTCTGTAAGACAGACATAAAGACACAAAGTTAATCATTTTAGAAAAGGGGTTTTGGAATATTAGTGTGAAATATCATGAAATATCCTCAGACGAACATGCATTCAATTGACAAGACTAAATTATTTTCAGATAGCATGCTGAAACCAACACCATCTGAGAGCTAGACAGACACGGACACACACACACACACACACACACACACGTTCCAAAACAAGTTCCAAAAGTGCAACAGAGCAGCAGACACTTCTACTGAGA